>JAKJHU010001879.1:0-57798 GCA_022316685.1 Progne subis subis | reverse complement strand
GGCCTTGGCAGAGAAGAAAAGAAGTCAAAACCTTTAAAGTGGCCCTTATCTCTGCTGACCTTAATTAAATACCATATGTATACATGACCTGCTAACTGTGGCTGTGGACCCTGTTCATGAGGGGTGACACCAAGCTTATCCACATTAGTGAAAATGTTCAGCTTAGACTGTACTGCTGTTCCAAATGACAGACAGACATGACACCTGACATGTTAACCCATTTCCATAACATGTGTAAACCAGCCTGTTCCACCCATTAAGGGATCATTTGATTGGAAGAGCTTAATCTTGAAGTCTTTGAGATTGTTTTTAGCATTTTTTCAGGAGACTTTCCCTGAGTGGGACTTTGGTAACTGAAACACTCACTGCTCTGACAGATGTTTTTCTTTTCCTCCATGGTTGAAGTATTCCTGGTAGCCAGGCCAGTTGGTCTAGGTCTGCAGGAGATAAGTTGTTGGGTCCTTCAGTGGAGGATTTTCATGAATACATCACAAAGAGGCAATTTTCTCCAAGAAGAGGGTCCCCTGAGCACAGGGTTTCTGTGTCTGTGTTTTATCTCTGGGCTCAGTTTGCCTTTGGCTTGTGTCTCCTTAGGATCAGATTTAATGTGACTGAAGGAAACAAGAGCTAACACAGATCAGGGATTCCTTTGGTCCTCTCCTTAGCCACCCTCTACTTGGCAGCCCATCCAAAAATCAAGACTATTATTTGTCCACCTCCCTCTTTCACTATTTGTGCTGTCATTGTGTGTGAAGTGCATGGGAAAGAGAGAATCATAAGTGCAAATTTAAGAGGATGCCAAATGTATTATTGGCAATTTCTCCCTACATCAGAAAATTAATGGAATAAAATGTCTGTCTGCAACACACTAATGACAACCTCTTGGGCAACACACTGAGAAGGTAAATATATTAGAATGACTTTTAAAATATAGATGTATTAACTTCTCACTATTTCTTTGTTGTTTTTTTCTTTCCCCTGCAGCAGACCATGTTGAAATTCTGAACAGTAAAATTATGGAGCACCAGGACTTCTTGGTGGGAAGCTGCACATGGCCTTTCTGTATATATTCCTCTCTTCCCTCTATCATTCTCTACCACCTCTACACTAAGCCTGTTGCAGCCTACATGTTAACCAAAAACTGATCAATGGGAATGTAAAAAACAAACAAACAAAAACTATAGAAACAATTAACAAACAGCACTCTGTTATATGATATACAAGTAGGAAATTATAATAGACTTTTATAACATTACTTTAACATACTTAATCATTTTATGACTACCATCATGATAAGTGCGTCTGCACAGCGGACTGTTGGTTTACTGTATACTATCGATGGATAAATGTTTGTCTTGTTTTTAAAGTGTTATCTTACTGTTTTGTTTACATCATAGTCTATTGATTTGTTTTAAAGTGTACATCATCATCAAGTATACTCAATACCATTTTTTCATTATTGTTGTGTCTTAAGTTTTCATATACTGTAGGTTTTATGGGGTTTTGTTTGTTTTTTACTAAAAATGTTATTGTGGGAAACAGGAATTATGTGCTTGAAAAACACGACACAGAATGTTCTGCCCTTTGCTGGATTTTGCTGTTAATGTCAGCTAAAGTTGCTTATGTTAAATGCTCCTTTTATAATTTAAAACTTGCCTTCAGATAGTCTCCAAATTTTTAGTACAAGTGATGTGAAAGGACGGCTATCATTTTAGTCCAGTTCAGAGTTCTTCTTTCAATACAATGAGCTGATTCTGGAAACTTTTGGGAAAAAAAAAAAAAAAAAACACACAAAAGCTCAGGCTCAGTAAGGGAACAGGAACAATTTGCTCAGGACGGGTAAGCATCAAGGGATTTCTGCAGCTCTGTTGTCCATTGAAGTGCATTCTCATCACAATCTCTCTCACTGTTCTCATGGTGCAGTCAAAACAAACAACAAAAAGATGGTGGTGGAGTGAGACAGCTTCAGTTGGGCAAAAGCTCATTGCATTGGAGAGGAGCAGGTGCCAGCCATTGGCTGGGGAGGGCCTGGGGCCATGACAGCCCAGGCTGGGTAGCACTGAGCCCTGGGGCTTGTCTCCACCAAGCATGCTGAAACATTTTGGCCTGAAATCTTATATGTGTCTCTTGTTGAAATTTTGTCAGCGTGCCCCATTTATTTAATCACCATTTTCCATAAGTGGGTGATTTCCCCCCGCCCCTGCGATCTCTGGCCCTGTAAAGCAAACACAGCAGTAACAAAGCAGCAAAAAGCTCAGCATAAGCTTTCTGCTGTAGATAAACATTCGTCTTAATGGAGTTCCTGTTGGTCAGTGGATTTATTTTGGCACCTTCTACTTGATCAAGAACAATGTTTGCTGCACAACAAGGGCTAGTTCTCAATACCTCTTTTTCATACGCATGAATAAAACCATTTCAGCCCGTGCACCCTGGACAGCCCTGCCTGTTGTTATGCTGCATTGCTGAACAATCTGGCTGCAGAAATGCATTTTGGTTGAGGATACCTCCAAATTCATTCCTGTCATAGCTCTACAGTATCATTGGCATTATGGAAGAGATGGATTTTCTGCTGTAAATTCACAAACTCCATACAAGGAGAAAGAGAATCAAGCAAGAGGCCAGCTCACAGTGTCTGGAAGGGCAACCACCCTGAACTCAGAGTGGTCCTGTAGAGTGCCAAATTCAGACAACCAGATTTTCTTCTCTTTTCTCAGTTCCTTGGCCTTGATTAGATTTTCCTTGCCCCCTCTCCTGCAGTATGAGCACAGACAGTTTGCTAGATCTGTATTGCCATGGGCCATGAGTGATGGAGGTGCACCTAGGGTGCAGCCTGTGTGCCCCAGGGCAGGCTCTGACCATCTGCCTGTGGAGATTCACTCATAGCACAAACCTTTGAGGAGCCCAGCTCAAGGCCTTGAGGAATCTTTTTGTTCAATTCAGCAGACTTTGAACCACACCCTGATAGAAAGGGGGAAAAAAACCATCCCCCCAAGACCTCCTTTATGGACCCTGAGTTTTGACAGTCACTTGTGTCCGTGGATGTTCCCCAGCCATCTGTGCTTGCAAGTGGCAGGGTGGCCTGAAATCAGTGACTCTCATTTGTATTGGCGACCGTATACCTGTTCTTTTCACCACTGTGTTTCTGTTTCCTGAAACCATAACATTGTTAGTGGAAAAAGTGGATTTGAGTACTTCCTGTTTGAAATTATTTGTGTATCAAAAATGGGTTTTGCACAACCTGTGCCAGTGCCTCAGCAAAGAACAGAGCTGATCTTCTTAAGCCAGAAAGGATGCATTCAAGCTTGTATGGCTTTATGAATTCAAGGAGGTTGAAATTTTTTCAGTGCTAAATGGATTTTTGTATATCTTGAAACTTTGATGTAACCTCCTATTTTATTTATCGACTTAAACATCTGGCATAGATGTGCATAGAATGTAAACCTAGAATACAGCTGTTTTCATGTCACATTTAAAGCACTGGAAAAAAAAAGCATTTAAGGATTATTTTTTATTAAAGAGGTCCAATGAGGGATGTTCAGGGTAGTTATATTAGGTGCCACAACATTTTTTATATTGCTGGCAAATTTAGAGTTAATTTGTAAATGAGTTTAAGGAAAGAAAAGCTTGAAGCACTAAACTTCACCAAATTCAAAACAATCTAGGCAAAAATGCCATTTTGAGGTAGCACTATTTAAACTAGTTGTGCAATGACTTGCTCTAATTTTCTTTGTTCAAGAAAGAAAAGAAAAAAAACCCAGTCGCCAGACTATAAATTTCCTAAATAGATTATTACAAAGTCACCAAGTTAGTTAGTGACTCTAAACCGATGTCATAAAAGCATGAATATCATCCTTTATTTGACAAGACATGTATGTAAGTTTGTTTAAATCGATATAATTTTAGTGACATTTTTATAAGCTTCCCACTTTCCATGAACCTATGTTTTTTATTTATCAAAAGTTATTTCTCTTTGTCCATTTCTCTCAGCCTTATACAAACAATATGCAAGAAATGCTGAAACTTGGATAAAACGGGTCATGCAGAGGGAAAATGAAAGCTGGGATTGATCATTTTCACAAAAAAAGGTTGTTAGTTTCAATAAAAAGTACTACTACTAAACTGTAACATAAGCAGACAATAAAAGAGGGATTTAAAATGGATTCATAAAACTATTAAGATTATTTTTTGTTAGATACAGTGTTTTTAGTAATTTGGAACATGATTTCACAATCAGTCGTGTTTTTTAGTTGGAAATTTTTAGCTGATGAGTTTTGACTGTGTATTTTTGCATCGCAACGTTCTAGAAGCCATTACCTCCCTGGGCAGCCCGCGCAAGCTCCGTTCCCGAGCACTCTGAAGCGCTTCTCCTCCCAGCTGCCCCTCCTTGCTGCCCCACTCTGCGTGCAAGTGCTTCCCAAGGGCAGCACGGCTGGGCTGGGGTCCTGCTGCTCCTCCCACTGTCCCTCTGCAGCGGGGACCCTGCAGAGCTGGCACTAGAGCCGGGCGTGTGTTGGTGGCACAGGTGGCCAGAGCAGGACGCGCATGTGCCAGCGACGTCCCCTGGCCTGGCTCGGGCTGGTGTTGGCGCAGTAGGAGTAGTTCTAGGACATGCTGGGTACACAACGATTGAAAAACTGGAGTCCTTGTTTTGTTTATCCCTTGTACATTTCACACACATGAAAATTTAAAAAGGTGAAATTTATGAGGAAAATCTAATTTCCCATTCCTGTTGAATGGATTTAGTTTGATATTGATCTGATTTTACCATGTGCCTGTTGAAGGCCTCAGAGTATATACTGTATGTTAAAGACTATAACTTAAAAAAAAAAAAATAGTTGATAGCCTAATTCAAATGTAAATAGAGCTATAACTCATTGTTACTAGGCTACAACACATTAATTCATATCATATATTTTCATTTCTCTACCATTAGTTTTTAAGGTTTTCATTATTGCTTTTTTTGATAACTTTAGTAACTAATGAATTTAATTTTGAAGGAGAGTTAGAGAAAGTTTAAAATTTTTAATACATGTATTCAGCCCATTTAGTTATATTCTAAACCAACACTGAAGCATGGTAAGGTATAGAATACAGTCCATAACTAGTTTGTATAGTTTACAGTTTAAGAACAAAATTAACTTTGTATGTAACTCCTACAATGATAGAGTCATTGTTAACTAATTATATTAAGTTGTTGTTGCTGTGGCAACAAAACTACAACATGGCTACCTTTGTATACATTATTTGTGAAATGTTCACATGTAAATTAAAAGTAATGTGTAACAGTATGAACTTGTTAAAGGTACAGTTCGATACTGTCAGATAAAGATATGATTGAATATTTTTAAAATCCCAAAGTCCTATGTGAATGCTGAATTTGTGTCTTTAAGGTCACTTTTTCAGTCAAGAAGTTTACAACACATGGATTTAGAGTCAGGTTTTATAGCTTGTAGAAATTGTTGTGTGGCAAGGGTTATTCCACAGTATTTTCACTTCAGAAACATAGCAGCCTGTATTTACAATGTAGTGACCGGTCTTGCTTTCATTTCACATCAATTCATACAGTGAGAATTCAGAATTAATCAGTTTCAGAACTGTAGCTTTGCCTGCAATTTTCTCCAGAAATTGAACACTCACACGATAATGTTACGATCAGGGCTAAATAATTAAGCATATAACTATTTTAATACTAATTTATATTAGCAAAAGCTGTACATAAGAAAAAAAATATTGTGGAATGACCCCATAACAGTGTTGAAGATACAAATATGCTGCAGTTAAACTGATTCAGTTAGTGTACGAATGTGTGAGACACACCTTTTTTGCACTTATGTACATAGTCCACGAAAGAAATCCTTGGAACTTATTTTGAATATAAAAAGTCTGTAATAATACAGGAAAAGTTTGTAAAAGAGATAGGTATTACTAAGGCTTTGAAAAGGAGGAGTTTTTTGCTATAAAACTTATCTGAAAGCATGATGTTGCTTTGCTGTTGTAAAAGCTTTGTAGTTTGCCATAGCTTATTATACAGCAGACTGATAACAGGTCAGCTCCAACCTGCAGCACAGAGAATGGGAAATGGTGTGGAATTAATTAGTAAGGTCACTAGCAAAGATTCAAATTACTTTTTTTAATCAGCCTACATTTTCAAACACACCCCAGGTCATGTTTCTGATAGGTTGTGTTCTCGGTGAATCCTTTTAGGACTGGTAGGTCCATGGCAGCACACACACATTTTTCCTAGCACCTAATCCTATTTCTGTCTGGAAGTGTTTATCTGTGGGAGGTGACTGTCATTGTGGCAAGTGTTTTAAATCCCAGAGCAAATTTGAAATGTCACAACTTCTTGATTTTTATTTTTTTAACCTTTTGGGGCAAGGTAACAAAACGGAAGGAGCTGGTGAGCTGTAGATGGACAGGGATGGGTCGGGATTGTCTGGAACCAGTACTTCCTGCTGTGTGACAGCCATGGTGTTTATTTGAGAAGCACATGGTAGTGCTGCAGGTGCTGCTGGAGCAGGGAGGTGGAGGCTGGTGGCAATGTGGCCAGCTGGGTGCTCCAGGCTGGGACTAACAGGCCCCTTTGAGTTGCCACCAAAGGAGAGCAAAGCTGTGGCCCCTCAGTGAGCAGCCTCTTGTTCCTGTTTGTGTTGGTACTGCTGGGGCTCTGCAGTGCTGGGGGATTTTGGAGCAGCTGAAGCGCCTGTGTTGACCCATTTATTTTTGATTGGAACAAGTTTTGGTTTTTGTTGGATTTTTTTTAAGTTGGTTGGTTGGTTGGGTTTTTGGGTTGTTTTGCAAAACCCAAGCTGCAGTTTTGCTTCAGAAAAGTAGCTAGTTTTGCCATGAGTCTGGTCCTGACTCGAGTAGTGAGTCAAGTGCCCCAGAGCAGAACTGGTGGGAGGTGGCATCCAATGTCACTGTCACCCTTTGCTGGATGTCCCAGGGTTGGGGGCTGAGCTGTTGCTGCTAAGCTCAAGACCTATTCCTTGGCCAGCATTCCTGACTCCTGGCGATGCCAGTGTGTGCCCAGCCAGCCCATTCTGCACCCATGAGGCTGTGCAAGGGGTGGTTTGCTGAATTGGAGCAGCCCCTGGGTCTTTAAAATGAGGAAAAATCAGATGTTGCTTCTCTTTGTGGAGTTATATAATAACCTAGATTTTAATACAAAATAATCAGCTAGTTCAAGCCACCACATGATTACGGCTTCCCTTTGCCATAATCAGTTTCTATAATCAAGCTCTTTCTCATTTCTAAGATTATGAGAGAAAAATATTTTGCACTATGTGAAATAAATCATAGCTGGTCAAACTTTGTTGGGGTATGAGCATGATCATGACAACACTGCTAAAATATTTGCTAGTGATCTTTACTGACATCCTCTATCATCAAAAATAACTCTATATGCCTCTCAAAGGAGATATTTAAACATGCAAAATAACACAACTGTTAAAGAAAATGAAGTTATTTTTCCAAACACACAACAGAATTGCCTGACACCGAATTACAAGGTTCCAGTTCTTTATTACTGTACACAGATGCTATTTGATAGTGGTGGAAGCCAAATGATTTTGTTGCCATGGCTTTTGTATCCTAGCAGATGAGGGGATGATAAGACCATTCTTAGACTGGATTATGGGATTTTCTTTTCTTTCCAATTAGCTTTATTTTTTTTTTAGATCATGAAAATGAACCGACTCCTCACCCTTTACATCACCTGACAACAGATCACTATTTTTTTTTTATAAATAGAGAATTGTATTTTAGGCAATCACTAAAATCAAAGAGAGAATGTTCTCCTAAATTGTACATTTTTAATTTTAAAATATAAAAACATTTATACTGTACTGTGTAAAGTAGATCTTTGAAGCACATTCTTCTTTTCATAGGCATTTCTGGTAAAACAAAGTAAGGGAAACATTAGATATCAATTTAATGGAATAGTTTAGAAAATATATACAAATGATTACACTTAGCCCCGTGGAATTGTAAGAAATTAAAATATCATTGGATCCAGGCAGGTGTAGGTTAATGCAGTATTTCAGTTCCATAACAGGATAGTTCATTCCCTCAGCTGCTACCAACAGGGTGTACGCTTTGAATTTATGTTTCTTTTTGCCACATTATATTGCTGTAGTGCTTGTACGTGCTTTAGAAATGTGCATAATGCTACTCATTTTAGTATGTTACTTCTATATTGTTACTGTTTATTTTTTGATCTTTTAATAAAGTGTATAAAATTCTTGGTTATGTTTTTTATGGATCCATATCTACACATTAATAGGAGTTTACTTTAAAATCTTTTCAAGTTCCAGTTTATTAGTCCCAAACTTCAAAGATTCTGATGTAAAAATAATAACTAATGAATTTGAATCTGTTATATCTGAAGTATAGATCAACAGAATAAATTTCTTTCCAGAAAATATCTTCAGTATTTTGAATTCTGTAGCCAGTGCCTCCTTTTTACTGGATGCATTTGGCCTATCATAATAAAGTTAGTAACACAAGACAGACATTTGTATTTTAGAAAAATAAAAAGTAAAACTTTCCAGATGCTGCCTTTTGTTATCTCTCGTGCCTTAGACATTCGGAGACACATGTGATATGGTCTGCTTGGCTTGTATTTTTCCATGCTTCCTTTCTGACCCTGTCTGTGATGTGATTAGAGAAGAGATCAGAGCTGTGCATTTGAAGATAACCATGAAGAATTAATCAACTCCCATTCAAAGGCCTGCAGCTTTTGTAGAACAGTGGTGTGTATATTAATTTTTCTCTTTCCACATTCGTGTCAGATACTGTTTTGAATGTCCCAGTGCAATAATACAACAGTGAGCTCCCCTTTGGCAGCAGCCTGGATTCTCCAGCTCTCTTCCAAGTGCCCAGCTCATCCCGGGCTGCCCATCCAGGCTCGCGCCTCTGGCCAGCACAAACTGGGGCTGCCTCACCATGGTCTGGAGCCACCCTGGCTGAGCTGGGTCTAGGCTGCTACAAGAGAAAATTGCTTCTTGATGAGCTTGATTGTCCTTTCTGTAACGTTGTGTAGATTTAGATGTAAGAAAACTTCTCAAGTGAGGCCACCTTGGTCATCATCTTCTTACCAATAGCATTGCATCAGAGGGGCTTTTATCCTTAAACTGGCTTGTGGTTGCCACTTGCTCCATCAAGGCTTTAAGCTGGAGGCACCAAGCTAGGGCACATAGCTGTCCCAGACCACAGCATCACTCAGCTTGTGGGTGGCAGAGGATAATGTCGGGAGCCCCGAGGATGTGAGTAACTGCCTTTGTGATGTGCAAGTGTCAATGCAGCCTTGGCATCCAGGCATCCATGACAGTACACCGGTGTGACAGGTGAGCCTGGATGGTGCAGCCAGAGGAGTTTGGTGCCAGCACAAGGGAGTCCCCTCACAGCAGAGGGAGGGATCCTTGGCTCTTTTCCCAAAGGAGTTTAAGAATTTGACTCTTGGGACTTGGAGGAGGGATTAGGAGCTTGAAAATGTGTTTCAGGGGATGTGGGTGCAGTAGAGCTGCTCGGGGCAGGAGTGGTGGTGAGGAGGCACTGCTGGAGGAGGCACTGCCGGAGGAGGCTGGGCAGATACTGCTCCTCATCCCCAGTAGGACAAGCTGCTGACTTTGAGAACAGACAGACCGAGCCCAGGACAAATTATGTAACTGCTGCTTTTTCATCAGTCTGTTTCCCCAACTTCTTGCAGGTTAATTGACTCTATTTGTGTATTAAGGCCACTTGGAGCTTTCTTCTATAAATGACCCCTGCCTCATCTGATGGCACAGTTAAATGTCTGAATTGTTTCTAAGATCCAAAAAAAAGTGGAACTGAAACTTTTCTAGGCAATTGAT
Source organism: Progne subis subis (assembly GCA_022316685.1). Lineage (NCBI taxonomy): Eukaryota > Metazoa > Chordata > Aves > Passeriformes > Hirundinidae > Progne > Progne subis. The sequence goes on along the minus strand of JAKJHU010001879.1, from coordinate 47,944 downwards.
GTGGAAGCATGGGATCCTTCCTAAATGGTTGCTCATAATTTTTATTGCTAGCTTTGGTCTGGTTTTCTTTCTCTGAAGGATGGAGACAGGGGCTTTCAAGTGATGCATTCCTTGAGATTTGGGATGGGCTGGGCCTTGGCTGCTTGAAGACACCAGCTCTGCTCAGAAGCCCCCCCCCCCCACCTCCCCTATGGAGGAGGTTGTGGTAGGGAGTCCCATACTAGCACTGAAAATCGAGGGTAGTCCATCTACAAGAGACTTCAAATTGTGTTTCAAGGCCAAACAGCATCCTTGGGCCAGGGATGTGGGATTTTACCTGGGGCCCATTTCCAGAAGTTACAGGAGGAGCTGCTGCAAACTACTTTACAGATGGAGTTGGATTAAAGGATCTGACCAAAATTATTCATGATGCTATATTTACATCATGTGTCATTTTGAAGTATTACAGCACCTGGCCCATCTACTTTTTCATTGGGGCTTGTTTGTGCATGAAAGTCAAGTTTAATACAAAAATCTCTTTTAGCTCTTTGACTGTTGAAGTTCAGTGGGAAACATGGGGAAAATTTGGTTTTTCAAGACTTGCTCCGTATTCAGATGGTCCAAAGCCAGTTTTTATTCAATCTGGTCTTAGTGCTGGATAAATAGATCAATTTGATTTATTTATTATGAGAAATAAGATAATGGAGGAATGTTTGGCTAATCCCCAATTAGTTGTGAATCTAAAATATGCTCTCCAACACAAGCAGCCCTTGACTCTCCCCAGCAGGGGTCATGTCAGTGCAGGGCAGTGTGAGGAACAGCCTATACCCTCTCACTTGTGCTCTGAGCTGTTACTGCAGACGATGCACTCAGGTGCCTTGAGTACATCTCTGAGATGGCAGCACATGCCAACAAAGGATCCCTGTGAGCGGGCTGGGAGGCCTCTGAGGTGTCTGTGGACAGGGAGACAGAAAATACCACAGCCTGAAGACCATGGGGACAGGCTTGGAGGAGCAGCCACCAAGTAAGCCAGCTCTGATGGGGTCCCAGCAAGGCCTGGCTCAGTTGGAAGATGTTTGCTTTGCCCTTCCCTCCTCGTTTTGCCTTTTTCAGGGTGGCTCTGCCAGTCTGTTTAGCAGGCACATGTCCTGACATCTGGCACACTGTTCCCACTGCCCTTCCCCTGGATCCGAGAGTTTAAATCCAGCCCCAAGGGGATGGCACTGTGACACCTCACCACCTGCCTGAGGAAGATTCCCCACTGCCAGGCAGGAGGCCCTGGTATGATGCTGCTGCACCATTTCTCTCTTCACAGCCACAGCTGGGCTCCACAGAGGTATTTCTGCTTTGCTCCATGGTTTGTGTAAATGATTTGCTCGTAAATGTTATCAGAGCCTTCACAAGGGAGCTGCTGCCTCCCATGCTCTGCAACCACTGCATGCTTGAAGCCTGTCTGTAATCGACATGTCTTGTGCTTTAATGCTTCACAGCACCAACGTTCAGCCCATCTCTATGGCAGTGCTTCTGCTGCAGTTCCTGCATGTCCTGTGCTCCCCCATGGCTGTGAAGCCTTTGTGGCTGTGGCCTCACCTGCCACACAGCTCTGCCAGCCCTCAGTTTTGCCCTCACACCTGCAGCACAGTGGCACCTGAATGGCAGGGCTCCCGCTGGTGAGCAGCTCCTGGTGATCCCATCAAGGGATGCTGGGAGGTGTTTTGGGCTGCATGTGGCTGCACCAACGCAAAAGTGCCTGTGTTTTGTAAAGCTTCTGGAAAACTCTTATTGAAGAAAACTGTTTTGCTTTCCCCCGCAGAAGCCTGAATCAAAGCCATCAGCCACTTGCCCTGTGGGGTGAGCCTGCCTGAGGGTCACACTGCCATGCTAAGTAAGGAGACGCAGGATATTTGATAAAATCTTAGCATGTGTCCAGAGTAGAATGAGACACTTGAAGATTTATCAAGTCTCTGAGGGTGTCTATCACTTCTCAGAATAGCTTAAAATAATACCGAGACAACTTCTCTGGACATGCTTTGTAAAACAAAAGGTTTTAATAAAAGAAGAAAAAAATAAACATAAACAAACAAAGAAATGTAAGTTGAACACAGTGTAGAGAGCATTCTGACACTGGTAAGGCAGTGCAAAAAAAGTCGATGAGTTCTTTCGTGCAATCCTTTAAGTACTAGATGGTCTAGGTGGGCTATTTGGCACCAAGCAGAATGAAATTGGCAATAGGCTTTAAGGTACATTTACAAAGCCCAATCACTACTTCTGTGCTGGCACTGATCCAATACTGATGAAAAGGGCACAGAACTTTCTAGTTTGGTTTCTTTATATGTTTAAGGTAAGCTGAAACTTTTTCCCTTTTACAGAAACACCTGCTTGGGTGTGGGAAATGCATTCTTACAGATATTCTGTTGCCATATTATGTGAGCTTCTGTGAGATGTTTACAGCTCTGACTGAATTTTCCCACAGTTTCCTGATGTAAACATCTTGGGTTTCCACATTCCTTTCTGATGACAGTCAACTAATGGACTTCTAGCCTGGCCAGTGGGATGGAGAGGTGGTAGCCTTGTTCTCCAACCCCTGGTCATTCTTCAAAACCTATAAAGCAAGGTCTTTGTAAACAATAGTCTTTTCCTTCTTCAGTCTTCATTTTGTGGAGTCAAATCTGTGAGTATTTACTCATGTCCACTAGCGACACAATATTCCCATCACTGTTCTCAGAGCCATGTGTGGCTGTGCCAAGGCAGAGGAAATACAAAGGTAAGACCATGTATTCTCTGGGGTGCAGGTGGCCACCCACACCCCATGATGTTGGGGTGTGCAGGAGCAGCAGGTGCTGGCACAGCAGCTCCCCTGCCTGGAGCATCCCTTGTGCTTTGGAAGCTGGATGTGCCCAGTCCTGCTGCCCTGGCCCTGTTGTGACCCTCAGCAAGGTTAGGGACAGGCAGGGCCCCAGCAGTGCTGGCAGCAGGAGGACGGGTGATGCACAGGTCACACATCACTATGCTACTTGTGCTATTGCATAAATCAAGGGGATTTTGGTGAGGGTAACAAGGGCAACTTGGGGCTCTGAAGTGGGGAAGATGAGACCTTGGAAGATTTTAATTTCCTACACTGAACAGTCCGAGGGTGGGGGCTGTGGCCACATTTGGACCAGTGGGGTTAGACTGAGGGTAGCCCATGCTGAGAAGGGAGGTGGGCTGCAGTTCCCCCTGCCAGGCTCTCACCCCTCTGCCAGCTTTGCTCAGTTATGGGAAATCCTTTAAGCTTTTGCATTAGTGCTGTATTTAGGTCTGCACTGTATTAGGGCTTGGTGTAGGGAGCGCAGTGAGATTTCTCACTTAATAAAGAATGTTTTAAAGGCATTTGTCACCGTGGGCCCACTGCCAGGAGTCAGCTCTCTGGGCATGCAGGGAGGATGCTGTCAGAGGTGAGGGAGCTAGGCTGGCTCCGAGGCCTGCTATGCTTGGCCCTGACCAGGTCCCATCTCTGCTCCTGTGCTCTGACACTGAACTTTGGGACAGAGGATCCTGGTCTGCCCCCATTACCCACCCAGCCAGGAGGCACATCAGATTGTGCATCCCAGGGCTGCAGCTAGTGACCTCCCTGCCCATCTTCATCAGCACAGCTGCTGGCAAAGCCCAGCCACCCTCCCATGAGGTTCCAGGGCTGCTGTGCTGGCGGGAGGCCTATCCTGCTGGCAGTAAATGTGTCATTGGATGGTGGTCAGGGATTGTGAGTCACGAACGCCCACCGCCAGCCAGCCAGCCTGGCTAGGGCTGCAGAGCAGGAGCTGGGAGAGATCTGCTACCTCCTCCTCCTCTGCCTCTCCCCACCTGCAGCCTCACCAACCTGCATCTTCCACCAGGCACCAAATGATGGAGCATCCCTATGGCAGTGCTTACCTGGGGCTGAGATGACAGTCAGCTTCCCTGGACCAGTGTGGGGATGTGATGGTCCCCCTACACCCCTGCTCACAGGTGTCTGACACTGCCACAGCTCTACCCCCGGCTCTTGGACAGCTTGGCAAGGATAGGGCTGAGGGGGCTGCCTGTGGAAATGTGTGTCCCCTGGACTGCAAGTGGCTGAAACTGGGGCTGGGCCAACTCAGGGTGTGCTGCCAGGAGCCTGGAGGAGCCTCTGGACTCCCCTTTCAGTGTGGATTTTTCTTTTAATCTGGTAATTGTTGAGGCAACAGAGTATTAGATCCAGATTTTGAGCCACTGGTAATGGGCTGTGGCAAATGGCCCACACTCTTGTGGAGGGCAAAGCTCAACCCTTGGTTTTTGGGCAAGTGAGGAGCCTTCTCTCCTTGCTCAGCCCCATGAATGGCACTTCAGCACTTTGATCCTTGTCCCCAAACTCTAATCCCTGCGGTTGTGTGAGGGCCACAACCTGGAGAAAGGCAGGCTTTTCCATCAGACCACGGCTGCTACACAAAGGACAGGAGAGAAGTTGTTCTGTGGCTCAAGTGACATCCCTGAGTGTTATAAATTGATAGCAAATTGATTAATATAAAGAATTTATTCCATAGTAAAAATACAATCATAAAAAACCACAAGCAAAAATCAGTTCGGTACTGTGCCAGGCAAACAGTACCAGGTGAGACAGGGAAAGGCTCTCTGGCACCACTTCACCGTGTTTCACGAAATGCTAATATCAGAGTCCTTTTTATATGCTCTCAGGCTTTTCGGGGCTCCTCTTCTTCTGTTGGTCTTGCCCTCTCTTACATGTTGGGACATGTTTCTCTCTTTATTGCAGCACTCGACAAATCTTTTGGAATGCACTCCTTCCAGACGATTATTCATGCTGGTTTCGATGTAATCTTGTTGGATGAAAATCCTTTGGAATACACATCTCCCAGACAAATATTCATGCCAGCTTTCTTTTTTTTCAGATGAGATTACTTTAGTTTCAGCACAAATTTATTTATATCATGTATTGCAGTCCCCGCCTTTTTTTTATTAATTCATAAATTCATGCTTTTAAGACAGATTTTGATAAAGTTCACTCATTCTTTAATTTCATATTTAGTATTTACAAAACTTAACAATTACTTTTTTATATTGCTAATTAGTGTATAAAATTAACAACTTTCTCATAAAACAGATTATTTTAATCTTTAATTTTTTTTCATTTGGATTCCTAATTATACTTTCTCTATATTAATACACGTGCTTATTGTATCCTGAGTTATATTTACTGTTAAATTTACTATGTTACAATCAGAAAATATACATTTATTACATTTTTAAACTCCATTAATAAAAGTATAGTATAAATTTTCTATATTACACATATAGCATTTATCTTAATATTTGCGAAAAACTAACTTTATAATATGCACTGAGCAATACTTTATTAATTTTGTTTCTTTGGTACTGTGTTAGATGCAGTTATTTTAGGATCTATAGACACTTTTAACATTTGCTTATTTTGGACTATACTAACAATTAGCTGAATAGAACAGAGAATTAATTTGGATGGATTACTATAGTGAATGTTGAGACGGGCATTAAAAAACTTCAGTTTACAGGTTTTGGTATCATTTGTGTCATGATTTTGCTAATATTTTTGAAAGACAAAAGAGTGAGTGACAGAATAGAGGTCTAGTTTCTGACTTGTATCCCCACTTGACCAGGTCTATGAGGGTTCTTCTCACAGCCGGTATATGAATCTTCTCAGTGGTGAATACAGTGGTTTTCTTGGTTTTGCCCCCTTATTTCTTGTCACATTTTGTTTGCTAATTTTTAAGCAAGGCGTTTTTGATATTTTTTAAGTATTTCCCATTCAACAGTTACTAATAATTTCTGTTCACAAGGATATATATATATATATGTATACGTTGTTAAAAAGCAGTAGTGTCACTTGATCTTTAAAGTTTTAAAGATCAACTGCAGAGCTTTTTAAATTGTGCTGGCCAAATTACTTTTTGAGTAAAACCAAAATAATTGCATCTTCAACTTAACTAGTCAGTGTACTGTGATTCTTTTGCATGATTATTGAAATTAGGGTGTTATTCTCTTTAGGGAATCACTTCTAATACTATTTACACACTTTTAATGTTACAGCACCCTTTTTTTTTTTTTTAAAGCTTTTACTTTTTTGTACTGTAACTAGAGTTGAGGGATATGTTAAAAGGAATTTTTTTAAAAAAAAAGAAATTTACTCAATAACAAAAATAACTTAAATTACAGAATGTAAAAAGAAAATCTATTTTACTCTTTTACTTCTTTCCTTTGGGAAATATTCTGAGGTTAGAACTTTATAAAAATCTCTATTACTATAAAGTTATATAATTAGTACTCTAAAATATCATTAATTTACTCACTCAGAAAAGCAAATCTTTATATTTACTTCTAAAACTCTTAAAAAGTTGTCTTTTTATTACCTGGGAATTTTTTTTTTCACTATAAACCTGACAGAACTGGACTTCTGTCAGCATTTAATTGTACTTTTCTTGTAGGTATGGTACTGTTAGTATAACTGAAGGAAACATAAAAAATAGGAAAGACAGAAGAGGTAACAGCACATTGTTTGTTTTGTGAGATATAATAAATTAACATATTAGCCAACTTATGGGTGTCAATCTAGAAAAAAAAACTTTTAACACTAGTAGTAAAAAAATACAACTTTAGCTTTTTACATTTGTAAAACAGAGTTACTTGAAAGTCTATTTTCTTTTGGCTGATTTAGGACTTTTTAAGCTTGCTGATGTTGAGTCACATTTTGCAGCTTTAGTTGCTAGTCATGTTGCAGCTTTAGTTGTTTGCGATACCTGAAAAAGCACCTTCTTGTTGTGGTTAAGGAACTGTTCTTTCTATTTTTGCAATTTTGATATTATACTTTTTTCATAAACAGCAATTTTATGATTTAAATATTATCTTATAGGGTGTCACTTTCAGGTTTTAACTTGGCTTACATCTGGACCTTTCAAGAGTCAGACACTCTCTGCTTATGGCCTCTGGGACTTAATTTTGCAAAAAATTTTTCTTTTTTCAAAAATTTTTGACTTAATTTACAATTTCTTTTTCTTCGCCTTCACTACACTTTTAAATATTCAATTCTTCTCCATCAAATACCAGAATTAAATTATTTTCCCTTGGCATCTCATAAATACTTCTAATGTCCTTTAAAACCTCTAAAACTTCTTAAGACCTCTAAAACTCAAATTTCTGCAAAACTGCATTAATCTTTCTCAAACAGCCTTCCTTCCTTAAAAACTCTTCTAAAACTGCACACCATCTCTAAAGGTATGCACATAATCAAAAAAACCTACTTCAACGCCACTTTCTTCACAAGACCTTTTCCACAAACCATTAACACAACTCTTTTCTTTTTCTCTAAGAGGATTCCACTTTGTCAAAAAATTCTTTACAATCCTCCATCCACACTTCTAGGTCTTTTCTTAATTCTGTCAAACACTAAAACCATCATAATTTTAAATTGCTAAGCCATTTCTCCTTTATTTCTGAAGTTATATCCTTGTGGCATCTCACAATCACGTCTAGTGCTTTAAAGAATTTTTAAAAACTTAAAAAAAACCTTCTAAAAAATTTTAAGACTTTATTACTTATTTTGCATTCTTGTGGTTTCTCTACTATGCAGGAGTTTCCATTCTAAAAATTAATTTAAAAAACTGAAATACTTCTTCTCCAGGACTTACCTTCAAAGCTACTAAAGGTTTTACATGATACTTATTGGAAAACGAACTCTCTGTTCTTTCTCTTGATGTAACTGTACTGGGACTACACTCTCTCTCTATCTTTACAACTTAAGATAGTTTGAACTTTAATTAGGTTTTCTATATTATAAAGAGGGGCATTTACAGCAGATATGAGAGCAGAATTAGTCTCATAGATTAATTATTTTTAGGAAGAGAGAGAGCGGAAGTGGAGTTTTGTCCTAAACTTGAGTTTTCTAGTAGGTGTGGGGGGGGGGGGGGGGGGGGGGTGTAGCCAGGGTCTGGGGCAGGAACTGCTTCAAGGTTAGGGCAGGGATGGTCCTGTAGGACATCTGGTGCCATTTGCACGGGCCATGCGGTTGGAGATCCTCTCCCTGGCACTGGTATGGCTGGACTTGCTCAAGGGCTGCTGACAGTTAGGTGTACATGGCTGTGGATCAATGAGGAAATGGATCAATGAGGCAGTGAGCCCTCAGTGTGAGTGGTGGCTCAGTCCATGCAGTGCTGTTTGTTGGTACATCTGTGCAGGGATGGAAGGTGGTTGCCTGTCCTGGAGGCTGGGAGGGAGCACCAGCCTGGCAGAGCCAGTTTCCTTTCACCAGCCATTGGTTTGATCCTCTCCAGACTGTGCAAATTAGGAAATTCTTTGAAACCAGTGTCACACTGCAATGCCAGGCAGCAGCCCTTTGCTTCTTTAAGCAGAAATACAGCTGGGGTTTGGATCACCGGCTTTTCCAGGGGAAAAATGGGCAACTGAATAACAGAATCAATATGATTTCAGCAGAAGCCATTTTATTTTTTACATTCAAGTCCAGTTATAGATTCTAGGACTCCTGTCCACGCATACAGGTATCTCTCGATTGGCTAAGCCACTTGTTCACGAGGTAGGCACATATCCTTCAGGATACCTAATTGGTCAAGCGTCCATCATCACGTTGTGTGTCCTCTATCTAGGTTTTGCATTTTTTGTAGAGTTTCTCAGGCTCTTTGTTCTTATTTTTAATCTTGTTGTTGTCTCAGCAGCCTTGATGAATTCCTGAGAGCTCTGAAAACAAGACTGCAGGTGGCTTGTTATCTACAAACATTTTGGCTGGTACACAGAATGGCCTAAGTTATTCAGATACATTGCTATAATTCCCCCTTCTCTTTCTTGAACCAGCCAAACTTCCTTTACTGCATTTTCTGCCAAGCGAGTCACCAATTTTATACTGCATGGAATAATACAAAGCAAAAGTATAATGAGAGCTAATATTAACAAAGCATCCTTTGTGATATCTTTCAACCAACCAGTAATTCCCCATCCCTCAAACCATTCATACAAACCCCAGTCATTAACAGTTAACTTCTTCATGTTATCTTGTAGTTGCTTGAGTTTCCTGTGAATGGATGCAGAATGGTCAGAGAGGTTCATGCAACACATTCCTTCAAAATCTTCACATCCGTGTCCATGAGCTAATATCAAAAAGTCAATGGCAGCCCTGTTTTGCAGCATGCAGTGTCTAATACTATCTACATCAGTGAGCATCTGATTTATAATAGCTGAAGTGATATTTAATTGCTTAGCTGTCCACCATCCTAACTTATTAAGTGTAGTCAAGGCTTGAGATGCAGCAACACCAAGCACGAGAATTGATGATATTATCCTTGCTGGAGTGCCCCAAAGCTCTATGTTATCCTTACAATTTGGCCCCAGGTTTGTGATTGCCCTTTTAGCTCTTTTGTTCTGTCCTGCTCTCCAGATTGTCTGATTTAGCAACTCGCTCTTGCTAGGAGCAAACATAGTTTCCCTAAGTAACACGGTCCACCAAATGCATTACTTGGGATTGCAGGCCATGCCCTATCTCCACAGATTAAAAAGACACCTGGTGGAAACATTCTTACAGTTGCATTTTCACCAGCACTCCCAGAATAAGTCCAATTGTGGCAATATTTAGTCATGTTCTGATACCATGGAAAATTTGCGTTAAGGATGACGCTATTATTTTTGGGACATGGGACTAGGACATTGCTCATATGTTCTGCTGTTAAAACAATTTGCATCTTATTAAGGCTATTACTGGTTATCTATTAAATACGGGACTAGATACATAAACCAACTACAATCAACAAAACTTAGTAAATTCAATCATGTCACTGACACAGGGTCTCACAGCATGAGAAAAATAAAAATGTCCAATGTCTCTAGGGGAAATAGAGATAAATTGCCATTATTTTAAAGTCCAAATAGTTAAGACTCAGGAAAAGGTCCATTAGCTGAAAATGTTGATTCTTGACATCACTAAATGTCTTTTTGGGAACCTGGAACAGGAAATAACTGATAAAGGTTAGTAGGAACACTATACCATGATGATGACATAAGACTTGTTGATAAGTTGCCTCTATAAGTTTCCAGACACAGCTATGTTTCGGCAGTGAACAGGCACTTTTGCTCCTGTTCTGGTTACGAAGGCTGTACCATAATTTCTCTTTTCACTGGCCTCATTCTCCCGAGGCAATCGGTGTCTGATCGAATTTGAACAGGTGACTGCTTTGAACCTGCTGATAATAAAATACAGGCATATCTTCTCTTTAAGTTAATGAATCAATTAGGCCTTGCCATTGCACATTCACTTAAGGGTCCTTACCTAAAAACCTTTAAAATGTTGTGGGTTTTTTGTATAATTATTGCATTATTTGAACTTCTTTCGGAGCTATTTCCCCTTTTTTTTTTTCTGTTTACTCTTGCTAAGAACATGAAAGGAATAACAAAGCAAAACTATATGTAGTGAAACAAGAAACTTACAGCAAATAGGAATAATTCAAATACAACAACCAAAATTATCTCAAAAAACAGACATAATTAATAACACATGTGAAGTTAGGTAATTAGCAATCTCTGAAATATTGTACCATCATCCCAGAGTCTGCAACAGCTGACAAACCTCAAATCAATGGAGATTTGGACAATCATTCTCCGGAAAATGATTCTCCAAACTCTCGTCAGAAATAGGTCCAGCTGTCATATGAATTGGTTCAAATTGTTAAGTCAAAGTGACTTGAAAATTGTTTTGATGCAGAAAACACCTGGGTCTGTTGGCAAATTTCTCATCCAGGGAGAACCAAGACCTGGCCACTGCCTAAGCTCTACTTGGGAGAGAATTCCCTAGACATATATTAAAACAAGGCTCTTAAGAATCTTGGGATAAAAAACTAATTGAACCATCTAATTGTTGGTATCCTCCGAATTTCTCTCAGGATAGGGATATTTTGAACACAGTAAACTGTTAAAGTGCTTCTGGAATAAAAACTGGAACTGCATCTGAATCCTAAGAGTAAGGATCACAATACCATCAGTTCAGAGGAGTCTTTCAGCAAACCTCAGATATTATTTCCTGAAACTCTGAAAAATACTTAAAAATCATGAGACAACAAAAAAGGATCCTAGAATGACACGTGTCTTGTAGATAATTACACACAGAAATGGTAAAGTACACAAAAAAACAGCTATAAGACTGTTGTAGTGTGTTAATTTGGTTTATATTGTATTTCATTTTTATATTGGGTTTTGTAATGTTTCTTCTGTTTCCTGGAAACTGTATCACGGGGTTTGTCCCTGCTCCACCCTGCTCATCCTCCCACACTGGAATGTAACCCAACTCTGTTCCACTCCCACCTTGTCCCTGATTGGGTAGTGGCTTGTACCTGCCTCTAGCCCCTTCCCCCTGGGTAAAAGCTCTGGGAGGAGGAGGGGCGGTCTCTCTTTGGCACAGGGACGGGGATGAGAGCAGACTGGGCTCTGGACTAAATAAAGACATAATTCACCCCGGACAAAGAGCAGACTCTTTCCTTTTGCCATCAACAGATACCTGTTCTCTCAAAAGAACCACAACAGCTGGTGCCCAAGCATGGGGCTCAAAGCCACAAGGGGCTCCCAAAAGGCTGAAAGAATCATGCATGGAGCACGTGGCCAAGGAACCTCACGCAGGCACATGAGTCCTGAAACGTGGTCCATCCACGCAGAGAGACAGACCCGTCAGGCTTGGCGTTCACTGTGGAGTCTCCGAAACACAGGACTCCACAGACCAAGGCTGCGGTTTTCCTTTGGACTTAAAAAACCCATCGGAGTGCTGCGAAGAAGCCCCCCAAATGGCAGGCTGCTCCCAGAGAAGGTGACCACGTGTTCGTGGACAGCTGACCCTAGGAACCGAGACTGGAAGCCCTTTCTGCACCAAAAGGGTCAGTCTCAGGCAAAAGGAGTGATTGGGAAAGAAAGGAAAGATTCGTCTGCACGCTGGATGTTTGGTGAGTATTACCAATTTGGGATCTTAGGAAAAATCTTTCAGAGGCATTGTTCCTCAGGGAAAGGGTTTTTTCCTTTGGGGGAAGGTTTTCACTTTCAGAGCAAACCTTCAGGGTGCTTTAATAGCAAATTCGGTTTCGGCTGCACAGCCCAGGGGGTGGAAAAGGTAATAGTTTCCCCTCCATGTTTTTTTTCTCTCCAGCAAGGTTTTTTTAACTTTTGGTTTCCCAGTCACAGTTAAAGGGGACACAGAAACTTAAAATCTGAGCCAAAAATGAGTGCTCGGCTGCCTGTGTCTCAAAAAAGAGTCTATTACCAAATTTTAAGTGCCTTGGATGATAGGGGGACCCATTTTTCAAAGAAACAGCTGAAAAAATTAATTCAGTGGTTGTTTTCTCAGTTTCCACATGCATCGTTAGAGCAAATAAGCTACCTGGAATTTTGGGAGGCTGTTGCAAAGAAATTGGTTGAATCAGGCTCCCCTAAGGGTAACGAAACTGCAAATTTGGCTTTTTGGAGCTTGAAAATTCAGTTAGTATTGCAAAAGCAAAATGAAAAAAAAGCCAGTTCTTTGTGGATTTTTCCCAGTTTCCTCAGTTTCTCCCTCTCCTAACCCCAAAATCCATTCCCCAAGCTGGGGTTGTCATAGGTTTAATTTTAAACCGGGCAGAAACCACTCAATGTAGTGGTTTCACATTCACTAAATTTTGGTCTTGGTACTTACTCTTTTTGTGAGAGAGAGACTAGGAGAAAAACAAGGCAGGCTTCACCTTAAAATTAACAAATAGTTTATTAACTTACACTAAAAGAATAGAAAAAAGAAAGTTGGAAAAAAACTAAAATGGAATGAAACTTCAAAAAAAACTTTTCCCTCTCCTTACAAACTGTTCACTTTCTTACAAAACAACATAAAGAGACAAAACTAGTAATTTTTAGTCAGTTTCACTATCTGATAATAGTCTTTCATCAATTCATTAGGAGAAGAGTATCTTTTTGAGTCATGGATCCCACTGACAACTTAGAACAGTTCTCTTGTGGGTTTTAAACTGTCACAAAAACAACCGCCCGGAGAAACTTGCCTTTGTGACCCTCCCAGGAGCAGTTTCCCAAGCTGCTTATGGGTCATGGGTCTTAGACTTTTGCATACTGGGGTGTCACTTTTTAAAGATGAATAACTCTAAAGCAAAGGATTCTTCACTTCAAGGTACAGAGATATCTTCTCACTTCTTCACTGGCACAGGGGGGTTCTTATCTTTTTTCAAACATCTTATAGGATATTACTTAGTTTATCACAAACACTTTTGCTTAAAACTACACGCAAAACAATCATCTCTCCAAATGCATATCTTTCCCATGATTTACAGGAATGACCTAAATATAGAGTTCATTTCCATGGCTTAAGTAAGAAGAGAATAACTAACTCTTCAACCCTCTGTCTTAATAGTTTTTTCACTCTTGCTTTACTGACTTCATGCTGTTGTTCTTTATGTTCACTCTGTCTTTCCTTACTCTCTCAGAGAAGGGCTAAGCTCTGGAAGCTTCATGTTGCTAAGAAAGAGTTAAATCTGCTCAGAGTTTTTGTCTCTCACTCTCTGTAGCTTGTAGTGTTAGTTGTTCAAGGCCGAGCTGATAAAGAAAAGCTCACGCAGAAACATTAGAAATTAGAGCACCCGGGCAGTCTAGGAAAAAACTTAGGCAAGATCACAAACGCCTTCTCAGCCCACCCCTCGGTGCATATTGGGGTGGCCTTGGCCCAAACAGTGCTTATAGCTCCCATCAGGGGCCCAGCAGAGATCCCTCTCCGCTCCAAGGAAACCTGAAGAAAGCAGCCGCCACAAGACAGCAACTTCTCCTTCCCCCCCTTCACCTGGGAGCCGATAGAACCCGGCCAGGCTTCAGGCCAGCTTCCCCCCCCAAAAAGGGGGGAGCAGCAGGCTCAGCTCGATGTTACCTGTCTCTCTCTAGCCAAAGGAAGAAGGAAAAAACCCCACCTACAGGAAATCAAGGAGTTTTATATGGTACTTCCCAAAGTCGCAGCCAACAATTTCAGTGGTCAGAATAGATGTCAATATTCTAACTAACTCTCTGATAGGTCTCTGTCTCTTCCAAAGCAATTCCCAGGTCCTGACCTGGAGAATTATTTTACATTCTTTTATAACTAAAAACTAAACTGTACTAACCCATGACAGGGTATTCTGAGGAAAGCAGTCCACCAGACAGGGCAGGGAAGCAGCAGCTCCCCTGGCTTTCCCCAAATTCCTGAGTTCCCCTGCTCAAGGAATTCTGGCCAGATTCCTCAAGAAACCCCTAAACTTTCCCCAAACCTCCCTTCTTCCCCACTTTGTACTTTTGCAGACAGTTCGAGTGCTCAGAACCCCCATCTTAGTGATTCCCAAGCTGGTCTCAGTTCTGGGGGGGATCACAAGATGGCAGAGACTCCTTTGTCCAGCCACAGGGAGCCTTTTTCTTTGTCTGTCACTCCTTCCCACAATCCCTTTCGCAATCTCTTCCTCTCCCCAGACCCCTCCTTCCCTTTGGCACCGCCCTCTCCTCTGACTCCTCCCCCTACCCTCAAACCTCCACCCTCCGACTCCGCCCCTTGTGACTCAAGCCTCCAGCCCCTCCCTGCCTCTGGTTCCCATGGTTTCCCCACCCACAGTGCCAGTTCCCATGCCAGGGAGGGGAGGGGCGGGGAGCCGGGAACCCGGAAGCAGGAACCGATCCCAACTTTTCTGCTACCCCTTTCACATATCAACGGTCAAAAAAGGGGGGTGTTGTCCATAGTTATTGGGACCCCTTCCCCCAATAAGTGATTCAGGATTTATGCAAAACTCAGATCAATTTTGATCAATTTTAGATATGAAAGTGAATACATTTGCAAGTTTTTAAAAGCAAATTCAGCAGGGAATCCTACAGTTCCCTTTAACCTCCAAAAAGATTTACTTCTGGAGCTTTGGCAAAATCTGGAAATGGCTGTTGATAATAATAATTTCCCAATTCGATTAGAACATCTATGTGGTAATAGTGAATGGGTCTCAGCCCTCAAGCAGGCTCAGGAAATTCCTTTGCTTCCATCAGAACCTTTTGTAACATTTGTGGAGCGATTAACCCGAGCTATTGAGTTACAGGTTAAGAAAGAAGGAGCCCAAGAACAGGTCCTGGAGGAAATGGCTCTGGCCGATGCAAACGAACAGTGCAAGGCAGCCATCCTCAGCCTGCCCATGGAACCGGCTCCAACCTTAGATGACATGCTCCAGGTGTGTGCCAGGAAGGTTCTCTTCATGACAGTTCACCAGAGATGCATTCAAGCCACCACAAAAAGCCGCTGCTGCAGACACCGTGCCTCCTGTGCCTGTGCCACGACCACCACCCGAAAAAAGAACAACGTGTCTCCTGTACGATCAGGCTAGACATTGGGCATCTCAATGCCCTTTACAGAGACAATTACTGGACTTTCGGGACAGTAGGGGCAGGGGGTCTCAGGGGCCCAAAGAGAACCTTTCAAAAAACTAAAAGATGAGCGCCAGCTTGCGCAGCGTGCCAACATAAATGGGGCAAGTCCAAGGAGGGGGGAGAAAAAACTAGAAAATGCAGATGTTAAATTAACAAATACTGCTTTAACCAGTTCTGCCTTTCAACAGAAGTCACCGGATGTAATAGTAAAAGATCCAGCGACCAGAGAAACAAAAAGTCCTCATGATCTGGTGTCCTAGGGTAACTTTATGATGCTTGTATCCCCAATCGTCTGTTCTGTTTGTGCTGTATATTGAGTTCTGTGCTTTTAAGACTGGTTCTAAGAGCAAGGAGAAGCGCAGAGTTTGTTTTGAGAAAACTGGCTGACTCCTCCACATTCTTCTCCAGACGGGGTGTTCGGCAGAGGCTAGGAGAGACTGCAGGACAGAGATTTTTTTTTTTTTTTGCTTTTAGTTAGTTTCAGCTAGCTAGGGCAGAGAAGTTCCCTGGACTGTTTTTTTTCCTTTTTCTTGGAACTGTTTAAATCTGCTCTGGACTGAAAACCCAGGGGATCACTGGGGGCTTGCACCTGTGGCCCACCGGGGCCTGGACCTCGGCATTTTCCAGCAGCGCCGGAGGGACTGGGACTGATGAGAGACTGAGAGAGAGCCGAGATCCACCCACGGCAAGAACTTTCTCAGTTTGCCATCTCATTCCAGAACGAGAGGTTTTATTGTTTCATATTATTGATTCTTTATACTTGTATGTATTTTGTTTGTTAAGTAAAATAGTTTTTTCCACTTTTCTCCAAAGAGGTTTTTTTACTGGACTGGTTGGAGGGAGGGGCCACTTGAGTTTGCTTCCCAGAGGGATCCTATTCAGGGGTTTTCTCCCAAATTTGTCCCTAAACAAGGACATCTGGTCACATGGGGTCATGGGTATGCCTATGTGCCCACTCCCCCAGGTCTCAAGTGGGTGCCAGCCAACTGGGTGAAACCTTTCATCCCTAAAACTGCAAAGCCACATGCAGAGGCCCCACAAGTGGCCAGTGCTGCCTGGAGGAGGAGAAAGCGCCAAACCATCTCCTAATTATCCTTTTCCCTTAACAGTGTTTTTCTGGACAGTTTATTTGCACAAGAGGTAATTTTTTATTTTTCAGCTTTAAAGGCACTCAAGATCTGAACTCTGAGCATCTTCCATGGACTGAGCCTTCCTCCTTCTCAATTTAATAAGAAAGAGGGAGATGTTGTAGTGTGTTAATTTGGTTTATATTGTATTTCATTTTTATATTGGGTTTTGTAATGTTTCTTGTTCCCTGGAAACTGTATCATGGGGTTTGTCCCTGCTCCACCCTGCCCATCCTCCCACACTGGAATGTAACCCAACTCTGTTCCACTCCCACCTTGTCCCTGATTGGGTAGTGGCTTGTCCCTGCCTCTAGCCCCTTCCCCCGGGATAAAAGCCCTGGGAGGAGGAGGGGCGGTCTCTGGCACGGGGACCGCAACGGGAGCGGACCCCTAAATAAAGCCATAATTCCCCCCGGACAAAGAGCAGACTCTTTCCTTTTGCCATCAACGGATGCCTGTTCTCTCTAAAGAACCGCAACATAAGACAATAATATCAACTTATGAATAATGCCTATTATCATATCAGTAAATTCACAGTATGTAATTAATATTGTCACAGCAGACCTCACATTTAATATAGAGACAGGTCAAGCCACAGACTCTTGTCTAATAACATGAAAAAGTCTCGGTTTATTCTTTATAATTCAGCCTACCTGACTCTAATTATTCACTGACTTTTGAATGCAGTAAACTCGAACCTTAGGGTTCCTTTTACAGACTCTGACTGCTGGTTATCTCCTACAAGAATATGACTGCAAGTATTTTCTTGCCACCCTTGACCGTAGGCCTTTGCCTAGATCAATTATGACTGCAATGGACTACCACTGCAGGGTCCAGATGCAGACCCAGACCAACCTCATAGCAGATTCCTCACAGCAGTAAGTGTCTCTCCCATTTGGTCAGTCTTCTAGTCTTCCCAAACCGTTCCTTCAATATTTTCAGTTCCTTTTTCCTCAGGATCTTCTATCTATCCTGTTCTTTTAATCACATTCATAACACAGCTGTGACTTATCAGGGGTGAAGTCCCCTGTAACCTTTTCTCTTAAAAATATATCAATTGTAACTAGTTGAAAAAGTTGAGATAATATATTCCAAACATTCATATATTTATAACAGTAAAATGAAACAAAAAGGGGAGATAAAATTATGAGCTCTTTCACCAGATGAGCTGGAATCTGAAAAACAGGATGGAAGCAAAAAGAGACTGCACCAACAAACCTAATCTAAAGCTGAGAAGAAACACAGCATTCCACAGCAAGGATGGACAACATTCCACAAAGAAAAAGGCTAGAGAGTCTATCCACCACCCAGAACAAGGTCCCCAAAAGCTTCCACCTTCCGCTCAATATCAAAGACATCAACAGGCCTAAAGAACCCCTAGAAAACACTGAAAAGTCCAAACAGCTCTGCCACCTGTATGGTCACAACCCATGGGTATTAGGATGCATTAAAAAAGAAAACACTGAACAACTGACCAGGAAAAGCTATAGTAACTCAGACTGAATAACACTCAAACCTGGTATAAACAAAGTTTGACAGTGATAAAGCTTAACAAAATGAACTCAATAGAACTCTGCCCTAAAAGGATTTCAAATTAATAAAATGTAGCTCAATTATTACTTCAGTAAAACACAAGGTACACTTAAGAAAAGTCAAAGTCAACCATCATACGCAATACAACTATAAATATGACAAGATGTAGCTTATTCTACTATTATTAACACAAAAATAAAATGAAAAAGTAGAATACTGTAAGTAGAATAACTGCATGATGATATACTGGAGGGATAAAAGTCTCAACAAGCATATTAAACTTATAAGTAAATCAGTTATGAGAAAAACCCAGGGCAACTGCAAATTTCACCAAAACAAGAATTTAGTAAAACTTAAAGTGCAGGGTTACTGAAAAACAAATATAATAATGTGTAATTTGGCAGACTGCTGAACAGCTGAGTAGCTTCTCGCAATTGTATTTTGTGTAATTTCATCTGGCAAATTTGTTAACATTCTTGTTTAAGAAATCAGACTGTTGAAATCTTTGATAGGTAATAAGGCACTGCATTTATTGCTTCTTATCTCTCCAGCAACCTTAAAACTGTAAAAATTAGAATTAATTCAAAAAACAAAATTAACTTTAAAAAATCCCCTATATCAATGCATTTTCAAGGCATACAAACTGCATCCTCTTCTGTCTACAAACGGAAGGTGTTCATTAGCAGTTCATCACAGCTGCTTCAGTTGGAGTTGCCTTTTTTCTAAAACATAACTATACTTTGAAATTTAGAGAAGCATCTTTTAACAAAACTTAAGAATAATTTTGAATTAAACAACTCTTAAACTTGATAAAAACTAATCTGAAGAGAACTTAGCATCCAGATACTAAAGCAATAACATATAACTCAACAGTACTCTAACCTAAACATAGTGGAGCTTAATTATGCTTAGTTCTATCTGAGACGTTCATTTTGAGGAACTAAGGATTTTTAGGAAAGTTAAGATAATAAGTTGCTGAATTAGCTGAAGTAGATAGGTAATCTTTGTTAGCAGTTAACAGAAGCCGGATCTTAGATAAGCTACCCCATATCTTGTAACTCATTTCTTGTCAGGTTTATGTTTATGTAGTTGTGCTTGTAATGAAAAACAAAATGTGGTAAATAGGTGTCTCGGTTTGAAAAAAGACAGGTGTCTGCTAAGGAGAGGCAGGCCTTTCCAGGGAAATGAGGAATTTAAATCCTTCCCTCCGTGTTATTATAATTTGGAAGATTAAACGAAAAACTTTTCGGTCAGAGCTATGGGGAAAAGGAATAACAGTCCTTTACTAGTAAATATAACAGGACAGACAAACAACAACAGCAATTATAATAACAGTAAAACAGAACCAAAGAACCCCGAGGGCAAACGGTGGAAAGCTCCGGCGCTGGTGGCTGGAAACGGTGGATTATCCTCAGCAGGCAGGGGGTGCCCCGGCAGGCAAGGTGGGCAATGCCGGAGAAGCCGCAGCGGCTGTACCAGGGTTGACCCAAAATCCAGCAGGACAGCGAAGAAACTCCGAATTCCTGGGCACTCCAACAGATGGTAGAATTCTCAGGACCAAACTCCTCCGGTAGCCGTGGACTCCAGCCAGCCGTCGTCTGATCCGTGCTCCCCGGAAGACTGAGAGCTGTGTGTCCCCACCTCAGCTCTCCGCGAGCCTCCTCCCTCCCCCAAAACCAAGTGATCAACTTCTTTTGTCAGGTTAAGCACCGCTTAACTACCCCTACTTAAAATCTAGCAACTCATGGGGGGGGGGAAAAATTCTACAGGAGAACTTAACCCTCAACAATAGGACATAAGATAGCTGCAGATTTCCTGCTTAAAAGACCCATTGAACACAGGAAACTGTAAGTTCTATCAAGGATCCATTTGTCACGAATGCATTGAAAAGGTAGAAAGGTCAGGATGAGGAAGACTCATCTTACTTCCTCATTTTGGGTGACCCCTCCCCAGAATAGACCCCCGACTCATTTTAGGAAACAAAGTACGCATGCCTAATAGCCTTTTTGCCAATTAGCATACGAAGCGAGGAATGGGAGGTGACAGGGGTATGAATATGCATTTGTATTTTGGATATTCAACACTTCTGTAAATAAAAGGCTTTGTAATTACCTGTGAAATTCGCAGTGCGAATTAGGGAAATATCCCGCGTGCTGCCCGGCCGTAATAAACATACACTTTCTAACTTTAAACTGTTAGAGAGTTTTTGTCCGTCACAGTTGGGTATCGATACAGATCAATACCCATATTTCTTTAATAAGTCATTTTGGCGAGCCAGCCAGGAGACTGCTCTCTCTGGCCGTGGGGCCAGCGGGGTCCAGGACCCCTCTGGGCGCCCACCCGGAATTTTCTGGGAAGAGGGCTCCTGCGGTCCTGCTGACTACCCGGGGAAAGACCAGAACCTGCTGGAACTACGGACAAAAGGTATGTTTATATTTGAAAATAGGTACCTTGGTACAGGCGGTTGGTAAGACACTGAGAGACGTCTCGTGCACAATATTCGCCTCTTGGGTTTGTTTGTAAAAGTTGTGACAGCTCTGCGGAGCCTGGTGTCAGTGGTTTGGTAGTCCGTGTCCCGTAGTGGGGGCAGGGGCAACCTGTCTTTGCTGTGTCATCTTGCAGTTTGAAGATGACTTGGTAGTCCGTGTCCAGTGAGGGGGCAGCGGCGGCAGTGAAATAACCGGTTTTGTTGTTGTGTATTAGGAGCAGTAGTGGCTCCGGTTACAGTTTGTGGTTTAAAGGTACCTTGACAATCCATAATCCGAGTGGCGAGCCCGTTCTGGGACGCGAAGGGTCCCGTTGTGGGTCACAGAAAATCCCGATTGTGGCCCTGAGTGCACTGTGTGTGTGTGGTGTGAACGGATCCGTGTTTTGTGGTCTCGTGGTTTTGTGTGTTTGTGTCTTCAGGTGTGGTGCACCGTATGTATCATGGTCTGTGAGAGTTTGTATTGTAAGAGTTTTGATTTGTGTGATTTTGGAGTGTGTTAGTAACCTGTGTAGGTGTTTTGCAAGCTTGAAGTTGTAAAACCCTTTTGAATTCCCCGCCTGATCAGCGGAGGGATCCCTCTATTTAAGAGAGCGGAAGGATTTAAAGTGTTTGTATTGTATCCAGATTGTGTGCTGGAGGGGAATTAGACTGTGTGAGAGCTTGAACAGCGTGTGCTTTTGGCAACAAGATTTTGCTGATGTTTTGTTAGGTGAAAAAAGCATTTGTGTAAGTTTAAATTGGTTTTTTTTTTGAGCTAAAAGGAGCAAGCGGCGTAAGGAGGTTTGAAACCTGAGCCTGCCCCAGCAATTGGGAGGGGGTGATTTGTTTCCCTGGTAACCGCGGGGGAATCCAGGCTCTGCAGCCTCGGGCCGCATCTCTAAACTCCCGGTAAAACCCTAAGAAGTTCTTCTGGCGAGTGAGTGTTTTAGTTAAAGGGGGAAAAAAGTTTTTTGCTTGTTTGTGAGGCTCGCAGTTGCTAGAGTGTGTGGTAATATTTTAAAGTCCTGGTGGTGTAGTCCCTAACCACAGAGGATTGGAGAGGCAGCGTGGGATCAGGGTTACCCCCCGCCCCCCCCCCCCCTTCTCACGGAGGGATTTGTGTGTGGTGTCCCGGCCGAAATCCGTAGGATTTTTCGGCGAGACTTTGTTGAAACTTCTGGTGGAGTGTGTTTGGTGTTGTGAGGGACCCCTGGCTATTTTCTTTGCGAACCTAAAACGGTTGGTGTTTGGAGTTGGGTCTCTCTAAGAAAAGGCTTTGATTGTGTGCAGAAAGCAGAGAGCCCAGAACCTATGCCCAGAGCTAGCAGAAATAGCCGAGAAATTTTTGGTGCTGAGAAACGCAATTGAAGTAGTCTACTTTGTGTTTTGTAACATCTTGGACCAAAAGGGATTCTAAACATGGGGGCAAATGAGAGCAAAGAGATTCCCAGAGAAAGCCCTTTAGGGTGTATCTTAACACACTGGAAAGAACTGGTGGGCTGTGGTGGTACCGAAACTAAGAGGGAGCTTGCTAAGCTTTATACACAATGGTGGCCATTATATAAACTTGATGAAGGTGTGAAGTGGCCAGTAAACGGTACACTGGACTATGAGACATTATTACAATTGATGCTTTTCCTTCGGTGTTGTGATAAATGTCTAGGATTAATTCGTGTGGAATATGTCTGTATTTTAATACACCCATATAAAGTATAAGTTGTACATGTTCAAATAAAGACTGTGAGATATTTTAAGGTTAATTCATGTAAGTTTATATTCTGTAAAAGCCATACAGGGAATGTACAGATATTTCTGCTAGCAGCAAAAATTCCCAACTGGGGACACAAGGACGGGAGAGGAATTTCAGTAACGTGCCCCTGCCGGGAAACCCTAAAAGGAACACAAAAGCCCCTGGAGGAACAGATAAGCTATTCCAGATTCACTGATTATATCAGGGAGGTAGCTCACCTGCTTCCTCCAGACATTATCATATCTCCTCATATCTCATCGGACTCTTCTGGACATTACCATATCTGCGACACACCTGGGCTCAACTATTAAGGTCATTGTTAACCCCGGAAAAACCATTCAAGACTCCTAGACCCGAACATGAATAATCAATGAAGCAGCGAGAACAAAGACGTTGTAGAAGCCTCGGCTCCTCTCTGCGATCCAGGGTATAAAGGCGGACGGCTTCAGTCCCAAAATGTGAACTTGGGGAGGTGACATACTGACAGAGTGTGTCATCTCGTTCACCCGGCACCGATCCCGGGCTCGATGCTGTCCTTTTAATTGTGGCTATCCGAGACTGTTATTTTGTCTCTCCAATACAATTCTAAATTTTGACTTTTAATAATTTGGTCTCTCTCATTTATAACAGGTGTGAACAAAAGTGGCAAGAAGTAGCTTATGCTGATATTTTTCACTCTCAGGAATCATCCCGAGTGGCAAAGGGATTGTGGAATGAGGTCACCATCTGATCCTTTAGTATTAGCCTTTGAAAAGGATAATAAAGCTACTAAAGGGAAGCCCAAATGGTGTTGTAGTACCTGCTCAATAAATCAGAGGTGCACCCATCCTGACAAAGTATACCAAGCAGAGGCTTTGGAACAAGAGACAGAAGACATACTTAAGCCACCCCCTAGGAGGCAGGAAAGGAGGAGGGTGGTGGGGGACACAAATTCAGAACCATCATTGACTCCAACCTCCCCCACTTCATCTTTAGCTTCATCTTTAGCTTCATCTTCCCTTGGGAGGGCAGCAATTAAGATAGGGGTTTCTGCACCCACTCCTAAACCCCGGGAACCACACAAATTTTATCCACCACTGCCTAGCAGTGACAGTGAGTGGGATGAACCTGAACCCCTCCCACCAGGTCCTAAGATTCCCTCACAAGGACCTATAGCATCAAGGACCCGAAAATAAACCAGAGAGGTCATACAAGCACCTCTAAGACAAGCAATAACCTCTGATGGGGAAACAAAACTGATTAAAGTTCCCTTTTCCTCAATTGATTTAGAAATTTGGGAAAGGATTGCTAAGGGCTATTGAAGTGATCCGATAGAGGTTGCTAAGAAAATGAAGTTTATGATTAAGCAGCATTCACCTGACTGGGCAGATCTGCAACTGCTACTTGATGCCTTAACAGAAACTGAGAAGCAATTAGTTTTGAAAGTAGCTGGGGATCTGGCTGAGGATGATTGTAGGACAACACAGGAGGATGTTAAAGATGTATTTCCCCTTCAAGACCCAGGTTGGGATCCTAATGATGATGAGGGGTTAGGACGGTTAAAGAGATACCAAGAACTGATAGTAAAAGGGCTAGAAAGAGCAATCCCCAAAACCATAAACTGGTCAGCCTTATATGCTATCAAACAGGGCCCCTCTCAAACACCTTCCGAATTTCTAGATCACCTGCGAGACGCAATGCGCCGACACACCACCCTGGATCCTGGATCTGATGAAGGAACGCGGCAATTAATAAATTTATTTTTAGGACAATCCACAGGAGATATCAGGCGGAAACTCCAGAAGATCCGGGGTCCAAACAGCCGGAATTTAGAAACTTTATTAGATGAGGCCTGGAGAGTTTTTAGTAACCGGGAAGAAGAGTATAAACAAGGGATGAAGAAACTAGCAGCAGCAGTAAAAGAAGGAGAAAAGTGAAAACATGGGCAAGGTCCACTAAGACAAGGACCACCCCGACTAGGAAAAGATCAATGTGCATTTTGCAAGAAATTTGGTCACTGGAAAAACCAGTGCCCAGAATTAAGAAAGGGTAATGAACATAGAAAAGGTGATCAGAAAAAGGAAGGAGTAGTTGCTCATGTAAAAGAGGACTGAGGGGGACCGGAGGGCCCTACCCTAGGGGACCCTCTGGTTATAGTTAAACTGGGGAACAAAGAAAAAGAAGTGAAATTTTTGATAGACACAGGGGCAACATTTTCAGTGTTAAATAAGGCCCTAATATCTGTAACCAATGACTATGTTATGGTAAAGGGGGCAACTGGCCAATCTGAAAGAGCTTATTTTTGCAAGCCATTGAAGTATAAATTGGGAAAACAGTGGGGCATCCACCGATTTTTATACATGCCTAATGCTCCGTCTGCACTTTTGGGCAGAGATTTGCTAGAGCAGCTGGGAGCAAAAATAATATTCAAAAATGGGGAAATTAGTTTGGAGGTAAAGGATCAACAATATGTAGAACTGTTAAGCTTAATGCTAATAACCAAAGAAATTGAAGTGGTAAGTGAAAAGGAAAATTTTAGGAAAATAATGGATCAAGTATTTCCAGGAGTGTGGGCCTCCAATATACCAGGAAGAGCAAAGAATGCACTACCAGTACAAACTGGGCTTAAAGAGGGAGGACAGCCAGTAAGGGTTAAACAATACCCCCTAAAGAAGGAAGATATAGAAGGGGTGAGCCCAATTATTGAGAACTTTCTGCAACTAGGACTACTGAGAGAGTGTCAATCTGATTTTAATACTCCTATTCTGCCAGTAAAGAAACCTGATGGGTCATACAGATTAGTACAAGATTTAAGGGCTGGTAACAAGGTAACTGAAGACTTGTATCCAGTGGTTGCCAATCCCTACACCTTGTTAACCCGTTTAACACCTGAACTAACTTGGTTTACTGTTCTAGATCTAAAGGATGCTTTCTTTTGCCTCCCTCTCCATGAAGCCAGCCAGAAAATTTTTGCATTCGAGTGGGAAAGCCCTAAAACTGGAAGAAAAACTCAGCTCACATGGTGTGTGTTACCGCAGGGGTACAAGAACTCACCCACTATATTTGGGGAACAGCTTGCTGTCTTGGTTTGAAAAAGACAGTTGTCTGCTAAGGAGAGGCAAGCCTCCGGGTTATTATAATTTAGAAGATTAAAAAAAAAACTTTCGGTCAGAGCTATAGGGAAAAGGAATAACAGTCCTTTACTAGTAAATATAACAGGACAGACAAACAACAACAGCACTTATAATAACAGTAAAACAGAACCAAGAACCCTGAGGGCAAACGGTGGCAAAGTCCGTCGCTGATGGCTGCAAGCTGGAAGCGATGGATTTGTCCTCAGCAGGCAGGCAGGGGGTGCCCCGGCAGGCAAAGTGGGCAGTGCCGAAGAACCCGCAGCGGCTGGACCCCGGGCTGACCCAAAATCCAGCAGGGTAACGAAGAAACTCCGAATTCCTGGGCGCTCTAACAGATGATAGAATTCCCAGGACCAAACTCCTCCGTTAGCTGTGGACTCCAGGCAGCCACCCGTAGTCCGACCGTCCTCCCCGGGAAAGCTGAGAGAAGTGAGGCCACCCCCCAGCTCTCTCCGGAGCCTCCTCCCTTCCCCAAAACCAAGTGATCAACTTCTTTTGTCAGGTTAAGCACCGCTTAAACTGCCCCTACTTAAACGGGGCGGGGGGGGAAAAATTCTACAGGAGAACTTAACCCTCAACACTTGCCAAGGATTTAGAGTCCTGGGAACCTCTACCAGGAGAAGGACAGTTACTCCAGTATGTGGATGATCTCTTAATAGCCACCCAGACCCAGGAGACATGCGTGGACTGGACGGTAAGCCTCCTGAACTTTCTAGGCCTGCAAGGGTATCGAGTATCCCAGAAGAAAGCCCAAATGGTGAGGCAAACAGTTATTTACCTGGGTTATGAAGTGAGTGCTGGACAAAGGACTTTGGGGCAGGATCGCAAGGAAGCAATATGCCAGACCCCGAAACCTCAGACAGCGAAAGAACTAAGAACCTTTTTAGACATGACAGGGTGGTGCAGACTGTGGATTTATAACTATGGGTTGCTTGTTAAACCTCTGTATGCCTTGATCACGGAAGGGAGCAGAGATCTTCAGTGGACAAAAGATGCAACCCGAGCCTTCGACCAACTAAAGAAAGCCCTTATGTCAGCTCCAGCCCTGGGACTTCCAAATGTGAGTAAACCATTTTTCCTGTTTTCTCATGAGAAGCAGGGGATTGCCTTGGGAATATTAGCACAGAACTTAGGCCCGTACCGGAGAGCAGT
Source organism: Progne subis subis (assembly GCA_022316685.1). Lineage (NCBI taxonomy): Eukaryota > Metazoa > Chordata > Aves > Passeriformes > Hirundinidae > Progne > Progne subis. The sequence continues at coordinate 21,403 of JAKJHU010001879.1, read as the reverse complement.
GGCCTATCTTTCCAAGCAACTGGACACAGCAGCTAAAGGATGGCCAGGATGCCTCAGAGCAGTTGCAGCAGTAGCAATAAACATCCAAGAGGCATGCAAATTCACCCTAGGCCAGAAGATGACTGTGCTAGTGTCTCACACAATGTCTGCAGTCCTTGAGGCAAAATGGGGACACTGGCTCTCCCCACAGAGATTTCTGAAGTACCAAGCCATACTGGTAGAACAAGATGATGTTGAAATTATGGTAACTAACATTGTGAACCCAGCTTCCTTCCTCAGCGGGAGTATGGGAGAACCAGTGATCCATGATTGCCTGGAGACCATTGAAGCCACCTACCTGAGCCACCCAGATCTGAAGGACACCCCGCTTGAGGATGCTGAGACCTGGTTTACTGATGGAAGCAGCTATGTCGTCAGTGGAAGAAGGCACGCTGGGTATGCAGTTACCACAAGCAAAGAGGTAATAGAGTCTGGACCATTGCCAACTAATACATCTGCACAGAAGGCTGAAATAATTGCCTTAATCCGAGCCCTAGAGCTGGCAAAAGGAAAAGAGATCAACATCTACACGGACTCAAGGTATGCATTCGGAGTAGTTCATGCTCACAGAGCCATCTGGAAGGAAAGAGGACTGCTGGATTCACAAGGCAAGAGTATTAAACATGCACAAGAGATACTGAGGCTATTAGATGCCATACAGCTACCTGAGAGAATAGCCATAATGCACATCAAGGCACACCAAAAAGTGAGCTCTGAATTGGAAGAAGGGAATATGCTGGCAGACAGAGGCAAAAGAAGCAGCAAAAGGTGAGGTACCTGATAAGGCTGTTGAGGCAGCATTGATTCCAGATGGAAAAGTTTCTATTGAAGGTAAGCCAGTGTACAATAAGAAAGATAAAAAACTTATCAAGGTAGAAAAGGCAAGCTATAACCAGGAAGGATGGGCTGTAACAGAAGAAGGGAAACTTGTAGTACCCTCCTATTTGTTGTGGTCATTAGTACAAAGGGAACATGAGAAAACACACTGGGGAATAGATGCCCTGTATAACCATTTGAAAGAAAGAATCATGGCCAGGAAATTGCAGGGCACAGTGATACAAGTAACTCATCAGTGTAGTCTTTGCCTCCGAACTAACCCTAAAAATACCCCAAAGCCTAAAGTGGGACAAATTGGGAAAGGTTGTGGACCTGGGCAACAATGGCAAATTGATTTTACAGAACTGCCCAGGAAGGGAGGGTATCGTTACCTATTGGTGTTAACTGATACCTTTTCAGGATGGCCAGAAGCCTTTCCTGCCAGGACAGCTAAGGCCCGAGAGGTGACCAAAGCGCTGTTGCAAGAAATAATACCACGATTTGGAGTTCCAGCCACCATATCCTCAGATAGGGGACCACACTTTATTTCGAAAATTGTGCAGCAAATAAGTCACCACCTGGGAATAGACTGGGAATTGCACACCCCATACCACCCTCAATCTAGTGGCCAGGTGGAAAAGATGAACCATTTGATTAAACAACAAATTGTGAGATTGGGGCAAGAAGCAAATTTGCCCTGGCCTCAGGCTCTCCCATTGGCCTTGTTGCGAATTCGGACAAAACCAAGGGCAAAAGAGAAACTAAGCCCTTTTGAAATATTGTATGGAAGGCCATATGCAGTTCAAGGGGGAACAGCACCCATTCAAGTAGGGGAAGAAACCCTACATGGATATATGGTGGCCCTAAATAAACAACTTAGAGAAATTGAGAAATATGTGGCTGGGACTCAAAACAGAGAACAAGATGGGCCAGTACATGATGTACAACCTGGGGATTAGGTGTATGTTAAGTCTTTTGCAGAAAAAACCTTAGAACCACAGTGGGAAGGACCATTCCAGGTGCTCCTCACTACCTTCACTGCAATCAAGATCAAAGAACAGAAGGCTTGGATCCATCACTCCCGAGTGAAGAAAGCCCCAGAAGGAATTTGGAAGGCCACACCAGGCGATAAAGAACTGAAGTTGAGGCTCACTCAGAACAACAAATAAATGGACTAATAGTTATTATGGACATTATGTGGAAAGTTATAACTGTTGTAGTAATTACCTTAACCATAACAGGAGTCAACACAATGCCACAAAGGTATAATGTGACTGGGATATACCAGTGCCAAGGAAGAGCTTATGATCCTTACTCTTGTAAGGCTTTAAACAAGATACTAAAAGTCACAAATGCAAGCTTGTGGGAGGGAAGAAATGTTTGGGGATGTAATTATGCATTTGTACAGGATGGGTTCCACGAGGCTTACCATCCACCCATGAAACTCATCAGGGTCAGTCCTAAATGCTGTGATAAATGCTTGAGTACATGTCTAGAGTTTAGGCTCAAAATAGAGGGGTGTGCGATAAAGGGGTATGACATTGACTTTAACATCACTCAGGTATGTACTGAGTACCATAGGAACCAGACCAAGATCACCCCACCAGTGCCAAGAAAGGCTGTGATCACCCAGATGCCAGCTATTCCAGAAGTGGAGGAACAAATAACTCCTGTAGTTACCAAAATTGGGCCATATGCTATTAAGAAGACAGGAGTTCAGAAGCTAATAGTTAACCCAAAGTGGTCTTTAAAACGAGTAGAAATGGGAGTACAGGTAAATGCTTCACACGTTCGGCCAGAATGTGCCCCATTTCTCAGGAACTCCTTTATGGACTGGACTACTTGGCTTCAAAAAAGTATGCCTCCCAATTTCAGGAACAAGAGGGATCTCACTGGATTGCTCGGAACAGGACTGGGAGTGCTGAACACAATCGATTCAGAAGTGTTGCTGAATAAATTAACCACAATAGGGAGCGATTGAGTCAAACTACAACAACCTTTGCAATCCTCTCTACTAGCACTAGGTAACAATCACTGGAAATTGACCAAGATATTACCAGAATGGGAAGACACAGAGGAGCGAGATCATGAAGTAATAATTAACGCACTAGGCACAGCTAGTGAAAACATCTCGTTGGCCCTAGGGTGTACTCAGGCACAACTGTGGATGCAATCAGTGGCTGCCGCAGTTATCAGGGAAGGTGGAGAAGGAATATTCCCTGCTGAAATTCGCAGGATTGTCTGGGATAATGCCTCTGATATGGAGAGGGAACTTCAGTCCTGGTGGGTGTTGGTCAATTTCACCTATAACCCTGTGACTAGTGTAGTGACAGCCTTTGTTTTAACTATACGCGATGCCTCAGTGGACTTAATACACCCAATAGTCCCCTTAGGATTAAACCATGAGGGAACTGTATTGTACCCTTCTGAACACAGAATGTGGGCACGAGAAATTAAAGGAAAGTGGCAAACTATTAATCTAGAGCCCTGTACTGTAAGGAGACAACTAGGATACATATGTGAAGGGACATTAGAGGGTGACAAAGACACTTGTTTAGACACAGACCAAAGTATTTGTCACTTTGAAACACATCCAGGAAAACAGACAACTTCACTTGTGTATATAGGACAAGGTTGTGTCTGTCTCAGGACAGCGTGCCCCATCGTAAAGATAGACAACCAAATTGTGAATGAGACTCAATTCAATTTGTGTGTTTGTAATTTTGTTAGAATTAAGGGATGTGATTTTTCCTATCGGGTACCTGTAATATCACATCAATATATAAAAGCCAACCTAGCCACTGTTCAGAAGATACTGCCTGTGCCCATAGGGATGAATTTGACTTTAGTTGCTCAATTGTTGAAACATCATGAATTGAGAGAAATCTTAAAAGAGATTAGAGATGAAGGGAAAAAGACATTAATTACTATACACCATGACACAGAGACCATCAAAGGAGTTTTTAAAAGGCTTGAGGAACATTTGTCTCATCATTGGTGGGATGTGCTTTTTGGATGGTCACCAACAGCAACCGGAATATTGAATACCTTAATCCACCCTATAGTTGTGTTGCTTATTTTGGTCAGCATAAGTTTAGTGTTATCCATTGTAATACTTGTTTGGAATTGGAGGATGCTATGACGAGTGGCAGCTTTAACATCACTGTCAAAGGCGTATGGCTTAGTCTTGAGAGACACTAGCTGTACAGCTTGGATAGATGAGGAAGATTCTGTATACTGAGTAAAAGAACTTACTCATTTCAAAGAAGAAGTGGGGAATGAGACGTTCATTTTGAGGAACTAAGGATTTTTAGGAAAGTTAAGATAATAAGTTGCTGAATTAGCTGAAGTAGATAGGTAATCTTTGTTAGCAGTTAACAGAAGCCAGATCTTAGATAAGCTACCCCGTATCTTGTAACTCATTTCTTGTCAGGTTTATGTTTATGTAGTTGTGCTTGTAATGAAAAACAAAATGTGGTAAATAGGACATAAGATAGCTGCAGATTTCCTGCTTAAAGGACCCATTGAACACAGGAAACTGTAAGTTCTACCAAGGATCCATTTGTCACGAATGCATTGAAAAGGTAGAAAGGTCAGGATGAGGAAGACTCATCTTACTTCCTCATTTTGGGTGACCCCTCCCCAGAATAGACCCCCGACTCATTTTAAGAAACAAAGTACGCATGCTTAATAGCCTTTTTGCCAATTAGCATACGAAGCGAGGAATGGGAGGTGACAGGGGTATGAATATGCATTTGTATTTTGGATATTCAACACTTCTGTAAATAAAAGGCTTTGTAATTACCTGTGAAATTCGCAGTGCGAATTAGGGAAATATCCCGCGTGCTGCCCGGCCGTAATAAACATACACTTTCTAACTTAAAACTGTTAGAGAGTTTTTGTCCGTCACAGTTGGGTATCGATACTAGATCAATACCCATATTTCTTTAATAAGTCATATCAACCCTTAATTTATATTAAAATATAAATACAACCTTAAGCATAATTCATAGTAGCTGCAGCTTTACTAAAAAAAACCCCAAAACAACAACCTAAAGTTTGGTAAACTGCTATTCAACTTTGCAGCATTTTGAAAATGTCTGTACAATATATTCAAGTTTCTTCTATTTCCTCCTGTATTTCTTAGTAAGTTTTCAGATTGCTGGACTGCTGTTACTCTTTTCGAGATTTCTGACAAGGTCTTTTCATTTCCCTGCAAAGCTGTCTGTTCTTGGATCTTTTTTACCTGGATCAGCCTAAACAGGATTATTTGTCTTCCAAGTTAGTTTTAGAGTGGTAAATGCATCCATGACTCCAATTAAAATTTTACTTATCTTTTTACTCTCCATTGTGATAGCAGGCCTCTTCCTCACACTAGTGATAGGTTCTTGCACGATAAAGGAATGAATTGCTGCTATTTTCCTTTCTGGCCGTGTAACGGTAATTGTATATTCACTTTGCAAACACAATGCAGCTCCTCCAATTCGTGTAATTGCAATTGTCCTGTTGTGATACGTCAAGCTACAGCTTATCTGTGGTCGATCACGTTGTTCTTCTTGGCGTTGGCTGCATTCCCTACGGCCGGGCCGCCCGGCTGGCCCCGGGAGGGATGTTAGGCAGGGGCCGGGCCGGGCTCGGCTGGCGGGGCGGCGCAGCCCATGGGCGCGGTGGCGGCAGCGATGATGGATCCGCTCTGCCCCAGGTCTCTGTGTCTCTGGCCACCGCGGAGGAGGAGGCGAGGGCTCTTTTTTGAGTTTCCCGACAAGGCGTAATTAAAAGCTGTTCGTTTACTACGTCAAAATCTCTCTCTGTAATCATTTTCCCCCTCACTTCAGCCCAATTAATTGATTTTAAACTCTTTCCTGAAACATCTTGTGACTTAAAATTTGAGGGGTCTCTTTCTGGATTCAGTTAACCTGCATCTTGCAAATCTGTCTCTTTTTTTTCCGGGATAGAATAATTTTCTCGCTGTTGTATTCCTTCCATTTGTTTATAATTTTAGGTTCCGATCTTCTCCCCCCTTCTCCTTGCAATAATAGAAGCGGCCAGAGGTGGCACTGTACTTGGAGGCGGCGAGCCTCGGTGGTCACAAAATGGCGTCTGCGGTAATGCGCATGCTCCAGATAGGGCGCCGCTATTTTGTTGTAGGGAAAAGAACAAGGAGCAGCCCTTCTGTTGTATGAAAGGTCTTTGAAGGGTGCCGCCATTTTGTTGTACGGACGGCTGTGCTGCACATGCGCAGTGCTGCTGAAGGACACCGCCCGATTCCGCGCCGTGTTTAAAATGTGTTCACTCGGGGGGTGGGGCGGTCGCCTGGGCCGGGGGTCCCCCTGTGTGGCCGAGGGGGACATCTGCAAGACTGGGCAAGCCACGCGCGGGGCCGAGAGAGCCCGCAAAAGGTTCGTTGGAACTCGGTCACGGGCTCAGCGGCGCTGAGCGCGGCTCCGGTTTCGGCGGGGCTACCCGCAGTTTCTGCGGGGGGCCAGTCACGCAACTGCTCGCTGGAACCTCTAACTTTCTCATAACTTCATTAAGTACGCGGCACGCAGGGAGCAAAGAAGCTGTAATTTCATCTGTCTTTATGTAGCTTGCGGGAGATTTTTAATTACCCTGAGCAATAAATCTCTTATTTCTTGCTTAGAGACCAAACGAGAATGCAATCTTATCAGTCTTTGTAATAAACTTGATAAGCCAAATTCAGTGAATCAAAATTTAGAATTTTATTCTGAGACTCAAACACAGTCTCCGGTAGCCACAATTAAAAGGGACAGCGTCGAATCCCGGGGTTTCAGCGCTGGGTGAACACGGTAACTGACTCTGCCAGCCTGTTACCCCCTCTGTTCACAAATTGGGTCTCCAAGCTGCGGATTTTTATAGTCTCTCGCTGAGGGCCGACTGAGACCGTGAGACTCGTGCCTCACGATAGCTTCATTAGACATTCATGTCTGTGTCCGGGGTCCAGTGAATAGTTTCTCAAAGGCAGAACAATGTCCTGATGGCTGTGTCTGGAGAAGTTTTGGAGATGGTAACATCGGGCCGGAACAGATAAGATAGTGATCTGATACAATCAGGGGAACGTCAGAGCACCCATCTCCCTTTTCTGTTCCTTTGTGCTGTCTTTGCAACGATTCCCGGCAGAGATTCCCCGTGCCACCGTGCAGCTTTCGTCTTAGTTAACCCTGTGTACACCTTTTAGTTTATTGATTTTAAATCCAATTTCAAGTAGATTAATGTTATAAGATACATTATTACATTCTGCTGCGAACTAATTACATATTTTATTGCTTAACACGAATTAACTTTAGGACATATATCACAGTCTTTAAATTACAATAAACATCCCTTTGTTAGTTTGAGATTTTTTTGACCCGATCTCAAGTCCCTTGGTGCCCGCGGAGCCCCGCGGAAAGGGCCCGCTCCGGCAAAGCCGCTGGGCCTGTTGAAAAACCCGCGCATCGAGACTATGAGGGAATGGCCTTGGAACTTCAGCTCCGAAAAAGAGTTGTGTTTCAGGAAATGCTGTCCTGTTTCTGCTATCTTCAAAGCTCGCGCGCCCAGTGCGGAACCGCGAACCGACCGGTGTCCGGGGCTCGGGGTTTTCTGAAGGATAAAATTCACCCACGTGGAGCTCCTGGGGGTGGCCAAAATCCTCTCTCCCGGCCCTGTTTCAATAACCTCTTTAAGAACTCTTGGTCATACTTAATTGCTTTCTTAGAAAGGATAAGCTGGACGAGATTTAATGTTGCTTTCTCTTCTTTGGACAAAGCTGTCCCCATCTTCTCCAGCCCCGACCTCTCACCTGTTTTATCCGGTGAACCCGCTGCAGCATTCTGAATTTTTTCTTCCAGAGCCTATCCTCGAAAGGGTTCATGCTTTCGTACTCCGAGTGGAGTTTTGCGACGGCCAGCCGCGGAGGCTTCAGGCCGGGCCCCCTGCTGTTCTTCTCCGCAGACCCTCTTCGCACTCCTTCAGAGTTCAAAGAGTCCTGGTCCGCTTCAATATCACGCATTCTTCTAATGTAGTGGGTCACCATTATGCAGGGGAGAAATGGGCAACTGAATAACAGAATCAATATGATTTCAGCTGAAGCCATTTTATTGTTTACATTCAAGTCCAGTTATAGATTCTAGGACTACTGTCCATGCGTACAGGTATCTCTCGATTGGCTAAGCCACTTGTTCACGAGGTAGGCACATATCCTTCAGGATACCTAATTGGTCAAGCGTCCATCATCACGTTGTGTGTCCTCTATCTAGGTTTTGCATTTTTTGTAGAGTTTCTCAGGCTCTTTGTTCTTATTTTTAATCTTGTTGTTGTCTCAGTAGCCTTGATGAATTCCTGAGAGCTCTGAAAACAAGACTGCAGGTGGCTTGTTATCTACAAACATTTTGGCTGGTACACAGAATGGCCTAAGTTATTCAGATAGATCACTACAGGCTTTTATCCACAAAATGCTCAAGCAAGTTCATAAACTGCAGAACAAAATACTAAAGACTGCAGGTAATTATGTCAGAGACCTCTGGAGTCCCCCCCAGCATGAGGAGCCCCAGCAAAGCTGTTGATGGGCTCCCACTGCTTCTGATCCTGGCTGGCAAATATTAATTTTGGTTTTTTTCAAGTTGAGAAATTAACTGCTTTGCAACCCCATCTAATTTGAATACTCCAATTAAGCAGTTTTGGTGCTTTTCTCCTCCCAGGACCTTCTCTGGCCTAGTACTTTAACCCCTTGGTTCCCAGGCTTCTGGAGCAGTCAGCCTCTGAGGTCTGCTGGTTTGTCTCCTTTGGATGATGATGATGATGGATGCCACATGTCATCCCGGCTGCAGCTCTCTGGGGTGTTATAAAGACCCTTGCTGGCATCTGGATTGTCTCCAAGCAGCCAGGTGTTCTTTCCAGGAGAGCTGACAGGCTCTGGTGTGGAGGACACATAGCTTTGTCCCATCAGCCTCCATTAACAGGGAAGCTGATTAAGTGTCTCATAATGAGCTCACCGTGTTCCTGCTCTGCAGACCGTTTGTTGGCTCTTGGCAAAGGCAGCCTGGGGAGAAGCTCTGCCTGGCTCCCACTGCCCATGGCTCTGCCACTGCACTACTATGGAAAGCCTTTCCCTCTGGCTTCAGGCTGATCTCTTCCGGAAGCATCTCATCCAAGATGTGCCTCTGCCCTCCCTCATCAGAGGCACGTGCAGGGTGGCCATTTGGGGACATGTGCAAGACACAGGGACTCTCTGCTGATGTGTTTGCACATCCTCAGCTGTGGCTGGGAAAAAGAGATGGATCGGAAAGTGAGTGCCATCAGCATGGGGAACAGGGCCATGCCAGGAAGATGGTCTGTGATATTCTGATTTGATATTCCATGACTCTAAATCAAGTAGGATGTGCCACCCTGCAGCATTTGGTGACAGTGGCATTGCCCACCTGGGAAGTGTATCTCCCACACGCCATGAGTGCTGCCAGAACTCAGATATTGTAAATCCCATGCCAGCCAGGAGTGATGCTCCAGAAAAGGGCCACCAGTATTCCAACAGAAATGTCCCCATGTCACCCACCCAAGGCACTGAGGCCCTGCCATGAAGACAAGGTGCTCGGCTGTCTTGGTGACACCACATGTCCCTGGGCTGGGCACAGGACAAGGCAGTGGGTGTTCTGGTCTCAGGTCACAGCACAACCTGGCAGCACCCACCCCAGGGATTCAATACGCTTTAATGAACTCAGCACCAGCATGGAGGAATTAACAACTCTGAATAATACTTGTCACTTTGCTGTGAGGAAATTGTCAAGTGAAAAGCAATTTACTAAAAAGGAGGGAGGAAAGAAATGGTTTTGCTTATTAAGATCAACATCACATTAAAGTATTTTCTCAATACCCCATTTGGGTTGAATTTTACATTTTCTCTCTCTTGTTCTCACCGATGGGAGTAAAGCAGAGGGTTTCACTCTAATTGTTGGCTGCTTCATTTGGCCAGCAAATTTAATGAGCAAGATTATACATTTCTGTAGCATTTGAATTGCAAATGCTGCAGAAATATGATAAAAAAGGAAAACACGTGGGATTCTAAAAGCAAATGGGAACCTTTCTGTAAGATATCAGTTAAAAAATTGCTTTATTTTTACAAATCTTAAAAATATATCCTGTCAGAGTATTTGCCTTCCCCCCTCCTTCCTTTTCATTTGGAGTTTAAAGCAACAGGTTTGGTTTATGTGTTCACTGTTGCCTTCTGGCTTTTTAGCCTTAAGGAGCTGTATTTTCAGTTTTACTCTACTGTTGGCTAGAAACTTTAAAATATGTATGTCTGTGTATTTCTATGAAGAGGCTGTCCCCTGAATTGATGATTTAACAAAGGGAAATCTGAGGAAAGCCCTGTCCCCTCAGCTTTGCAGAAATTTGTGGAAGGTGGTACCTAAGGAGAGGATGCTGTGCTGGCATCATGTCAGGTGTGTGGATGTCTTGGGTTGCAATGCAAGATGTATTCTATTCTTATCTATTGAAACCAGGTGAAGAGGTGTTTTTCTTTATCTCATAACTCCAGGGGGCAGGTGTCTTTCTGTTAATGGGTCAGCTGTTAAAACCAGGTGGGGCAGTGTTCTTAATCTCTTCCACAACCCATCCTCCCTCCGGGGGGATATCTGCTGTTAATGGGCCATTAAGGCTCACAGCATGACTGATAAAATTACATCATCCCATTGTGAGATGCTCCACCCAGTGGGAGGAGCCAAGCATTCCTACCTGGATAAAACCTGACATTCAGAACACCAGGACAGCGTATTTTCCACTGGATTCCCAGAGGAAAACTAGACCCATCTCACCACCACTGGACCCTTCTACCGGATCATCTCTACTCCAACAGAACCACATCTGTCACTCCAGGAGGACTTAATTGGACTGCTACCAACACCCTGAGCAACACAGTGTCAGGTTGTGTTCTGACTCTGTCAGTGTTTTATTCTTTTTTTTGTTTGTTTGCTTTTTTTTTTTTTTTGTACTACTACATTTTTAATATTCCTAGTAAAGAACTGTTATTCCTATTCCCATATCTTTGCCTGCAAGCCCCTTAATTTCAAAATTATAATAATTCAGAGGGAGGCAGTTTACATTCTCCATTCCAAGAGAAGCTCTGGATTTTTTCCCTGGCAGACACCTGTCTTTCCAAACTAAGACAGTGGAGGACAGGCCACTTTTGGAGAGCCACGGAGCTGCAGCTCGTGAGCCCAACACAGACCCAGTGAGCAATAGCTGGAGGTACTTCCAGGCACTGCAGAAAGGATTACAGCATCTTGGACTGTGAAGGGCAACAAGGAGAGAGCTCGATTTCTGGAGAAAATAGGAAGAGGAATGACCTGTGAAACCACATTTCTCGCTTCACCACCGCTGGCTTGTTCACATGGAGTGATGACTTACCACCCGAAGACCCAGAAACCTGCTGTCCTTGTTTAGGGACAAATTTGGGAGAAAACCCCTGAATAGGATCCCTCTGGGAAGCAAACTCAAGTGGCCCCTCCCTCCAACCAGTCCGGTAAAAAAACCTCTTTGGAGAAAAGTGGAAAAAACTATTTTACTTAACAAACAAAATACATACAAGTATAAAGAATGAATAATATGAAACAATAAAACCTCTCGTTCTGGAATGAGATGGCAAACTGAGAAAGTTCTTGCCGTGGGTGGATCTCGGCTCTCTCTCAGTCTCTCCTCAGTCCCAGTCCCTCCGGCGCTGCTGGAAAATGCCGAGGTCCAGGCCCCGGTGGGCCACAGGTGCAAGCCCCCAGTGATCCCCTGGGTTTTCAGTCCAGAGCAGGTTTAAACAGTTCCAAGAAAAAGGAAAAAAAACAGTCCAGGGAACTTCTCTGCCCTAGCTAGCTGAAACTAACTAAAAGCAAAAAAAAAAAAATCTCTGTCCTGCAGTCTCTCCTAGCCTCTGCCGAACACCCCGTCTGGAGAAGAATGTGGAGGAGTCAGCCAGTTTTCTCAAAACAAACTCTGCGCTTCTCCTTGCTCTTAGAACCAGTCTTAAAAGCACAGAACTCAATATACAGCACAAACAGAACAGACGATTGGGGATACAAGCATCATAAAGTTACCCTAGGACACCTGCTCAGATGCTGATCCTGCAGGCAGGAGATGCAGCATCAGAGGGGATAACCTGGAGAGAGAGCTGGTGGGGAGGTGAGGGGCTGCAGGCAGTGAATGTGGCAGGGTGTAGCAACAGCATCTTCCCCTGTGGTGCTGTTCAGCTCCTGGGCCAAGCTCTTCTAAATGGCTGGTGATCTGGTACCATGTCTGCAAGCCAGAGAGATGCTTCTCCCAGAAATCCCAATAGTCTCCTTGTATCAATTATATTTAAGTGCAGCCCTACTTCTGCTTCAGAATCGGTAATTGCTTTGGAAAATGTCCTTTACATCTTTTGAAGCACCATCATGCCTTTTGTTGCTACTAAAGTCATGGCTAAAAGCTGAGGGATGGCAGAAAATCAGAAATTTCTGAGAAAGGTCCTCAGGATTTGCCTCTGAGTCATCTCTATATTGGCAGAAAAAAAATGGCAAAAAAGAAAAGTATCTCTGCAGGTTCTAAAACAGCCCCAGAATTAGGAGTCTGGGCCAGGTGGACACATCCAACCCCTAACACACATTTCACTGTGTGATATATGTCCTAAAGTTAATTCGTGTTGGAATACGTATGTATTGTAATTCACCCCTATAAATATAAGTTCTATTTCTACTCAAATATATTATGGGAAAACTGAGACAAAAGCTGCACGGAGAGGGGTACGAGGAATTTCCTGTTGGCAGAGCATTACACAAAAGGGACACGAGAAACTATGCTGAGAATTACACCAAAAGGGACACGAGGATACCTCTGCCGGGAATCGTTACGAAGAGAACAAAGACAACGGAAAAGGGAGATGGAGAACCCAGAGAACCAAATGATCACATCAGATCGATACCTCATCCGTCTCCTCCGGACATTACCATCTCTACACAGCACCTGAACTCGACGATTAAGGACATTGTTTTCCCAGGCAAATCCATTCAGAACACCAGAACCCAAACATGAATATCTAATGAGGCTGCCTCGGACAGGGAAAACCTCGGAGCCCCGATTTTCTCTCAGCGATCCAGTGTATAAAAAGAAGCAGCTTCAAGCCAGAAATGTGAACTTGGGGGTGGCATACTGGCAGAGTGTGTTACCGTGTTCACCCAGCGTCGGTCCTGGGCTCGACGCTGTCCTTTTAATTGTGGCTGTCTGAGACTGTCATTTTGTCTCTCAATAAAATTCTAAAATTTTGATTTCTAGAATTTAGTCCATCGTATTTATTACAACTGGAACCTGATAGGGCTGAGATCAAAAGCTGTCATTGCAGTTATGTGACTCGTATGACACAACCTCCTTGAATGAGCTGCATGTGAGCAGCCCCCAGTGCTCCAGTAGCCTTCGAGCCCTGAGGAGCTGGTCCCTACCCTGCAGCTTCCATGCTGAACACCATAAGGCACAATGGGTGGATTAGCAAAACCTATGGAAATAGGTGAAGAAATGACACTAGGCCTTAAGCTGGTTTTGCATGTATTTATGCAAATGATATTCCCAGCTAGATGGTAACTGAGGTAAAATCTGGATTATCCCTCCTGCCCTGGCTCAGCAGCCTGCTGCAGGCTTCTTGGCAGAGGAGAGCCTGGTTTGTAGCTCAGGCAGACACAGGGAGTCAGAGCTGATCAATGATGGCAGTGGGGACAGCCCACAAGAGGTGGTGGTGGCCATACAGCATCCACACTGTGGCTGCAGTGGGGAGGCTTTGGCTGCTGGGGGGTGTTGGGGAGGATGAAGCCAGAAAGCCCTATAAATATGATTGCTTAGATTCTGAGAATGTGAAACCTGTAAGTGAGATAGAATTGAAAGTAAGTTTTGATGTTTGAGATGTCCTAGCTACTGGGTGTCTGGGAAAACAGTTATGTGACCAGCTGAAGGTCACCTGCAGCCAGACCCAGAGGTCAAATGGAATGTCCTGTCTCACCCCTAGTGTATGGTTCATCCCACACCTGTAACCCTCCCCTGAAGTATCAAGTATCTGTAACCCCATTGGCCCAAGTCCTGTTCCAGCCCACCTTGAGACCCCTTTTCAGGGGGCTTCAAGGGTGGGTTGGTGTTGGGGAGGATGAAGCCAAAAAACCCTATAAATATGATAGCCTATATTCTGAGAATGTGGGACCTGTGGGTGAGATAGAATTGAAAGTAAGTTTTGATGTTTGAGATGTATTGGATACTGGATGTATAAGAAAACAGTTGTGTGACCAACTGAAGGTTACCTGCAGCCAGACCCAGGTCAAATGGAATGTTCTGTCTCACCCCCCAATGGTTCATCCCACACCTGTACCCCTCCCCTGAAGTATCAGGTATCTGTAACCTCATTGGCACAGATCCTGTTCCGGCCCACCTCAAGACCCCTTATCAGGGGTCTGCAGTGGTGGCTCGGCCTCTTTGCTCTTGCTCATCTCTCTCTTGCTCTTGCTCTCTTTGCTCTTTGCTCCCCGCTCCCCTCCATTCCCTACCTTTCCCTTCCCCCACCTCCTAGGCCTTGCCTCGAGCTGCAGCCTGGCAGCTCAGAGCAAGGCCTCACATCCCTTAAAATAAACCCAATCTTCTAAAACCTAACTTCAGAGATCTCTCGTCTACATATATCTATGCCGTCCTGGAGTCCACAGCAGCAGCAGGGAAAAAACAATTTCTACAGGTTGGCCTCTGCTCTTTGCTCTCTCCTCTTTGCCTGGCACCCTTCCCCGAGGACTTTCCTCTCTTGGAATTTCCTCTCCCTACCTCTCCCTTCCCCCACCTCCCTAGGCCTTGCCATGAGCTGTGCCTGGCAGCTCAGAGCAAGGCCTCATATCCTTTACAATAAACATCATCTTCTAAAAACCAACTTCAGAGATGTCTCTTCTACATTTATCCACACTGTCCTGGAGTCTACAGCAGAGGAGCAATTTCTACAGGGGGGTGTTGCAGTCCCACCTTGGCATCCACAGGACATGTTCCAGGCTCCTCACTCCATCCATGGCTTGGAGATGCTCCTTTGTCACCTCTCGGGGTACTGCTCCCAGTCCCACCTCCCTGTTGGGCACAGGACGGAGCAGGATTCATCTCTCACGTTGGTGAGACGAGGATTGCAATTATTCCTGTCCCTTTCTTGTGCTGTCTGTTCCCTGAACATCCCTGCAGGATCTGTGTTTTAGCAGGTTAATTTAATAAGAGCCTGCTTTATTGTTACTGTCTGCAGGCACAGCATAGAGCAACTGAGTCCATCAACAGCACAGAGCTGCTCTGGCAGCAATCGAATCCTGCCCGGATCTTCATTTGGGAAGGTTGTTTTGCTGAGAAAGGGCAAGCCCTCCTGGGACAGCACTGAGGGCTGACCCCTGCTCCTTTCTCCTTGGCAGGAGCTGTGGAGAAAGTGGCAGCAGAGATTAAATCAGGCCTTTGACCCGGGATGTGCCGCACCTCACTGGGAGGAGATGGTGATAGCAAGGGAGTGGTGTCACCGAGACACACAAAGCAATCACGTGCAGACAGAAATCATTCGCAAGCAGAGGATCCTCCGATTCCAGCTCACTGCCTCGAGAACGGAGAGAGCAGGAAAAAGAAGGCCTCCTTGTTTATTCTTTACTTTTTTATACATTTGTGGATCTGGCAGAAGATTGGCTTTTTGGGTTTCCACCTCTCAGCCTCAGTAGCCAGACCCACTGTCAGTTACAGTTGTTTTTCAGGTTAGAAATATGCAAACAAAGGACAAAGAATGAGAAACAAAGGGTTTGTTTATGTTACATCTATGGGAAAGGTAGAAAACTGCTCCTAATATTGTACAGTAACCAAAAGATCTGACTCCATTATGAATTTCAAGAAGGCTAATAAGAAAGCTCAGAAAAACCAGGGTAACATCTCACCCTTTTAACTTTAAAAAAAGAAAAAACAGAAAAAGAAAAATGAACAATTTTACAAAGGGAATATATACAAATTCAATCACTGTCTGTGGAAGAATCATCAGAGTGATCACTCGAGGATTCATCCACTTGGTGGTTTTCAAGTTGATCACGGCTTCCACCTTGCCTGTCAGCTGAATTCTGCCTCTGTGGTCTCAGGTCAGGACGGACACACTTTGAAGGTAGCCAGCGTGTCCCAGTGTCTGTGGACACACACGCATACCCTCGCCCCATAGCGATTAGGACATAGGGTCCTTCCCATTGCTTGGTGACTAAATTTCGGACCCGTACCTTCACTCGAGGCTGTTGCTCACCATCCGAAGCCTGCAACGAGAGATGATGGTTCAAAACTACAGGATTATTTGAGTTCTGCGGCACCGTAAGGTGATTGATGGTGTACAAAGCCTTTGCCAACCGACTGTGGGGGGTTTCACCCTGCATTCCCCGTTTCTGCTTCTGAAGAACACGTTTGAGTGTACCATGATTGCGTTCTACAATCGCCTGTCCCGTCGGAGAATGAGGGATGCCAAAGTTATGTGACACACCCCACGACTGTAGGAACTGCCGTACCTGCTGTGAGGCATAAGCAGGACCGTTGTCGGTCTTCACAGCAGAAGGTATGTCAAGAACAGCAAAGGCCTGCCTCCAGTGGGCAATGACATCACGAGCTTTCTCTCCTGTGTGAGCAGAAGCCCACATCGCAGAGGAGAACGTGTCCACCGTGACATGCACATACTTGAGCCGGCCAAACTTGGTGACCTGGGTGACATCGGTCTGCCAAAGCTCCAAGGCTTTAAGGCCTCTGGGGTTAACCCCTGCCGGCAATGGCGCACCAAGGGCATGACAGTCATCACACGACTCGACAATTTCATTAGCTTCAGTGGCTGTCAGTTGAAACTGCTTCTGCAGCGTATGCGCGTTTTGGTGGAAAAACCCATGCGATGCCTTGGCCTGCACGAGCACGTCAGGCTGAGGGGCTACCCATGCTGGGTTAGCCAACTTGTCAGCCCTTGCGTTACCTTCCGCCACAAATCCTGGCAAATTAGTGTGACTCCATACATGCAGAACATAATATGGATGAACTCTGGCCTGAATTGCACACCACAGGGTCTTCAGTAAATTAAACAAGGCAGGGTTACTGACCTCCTTCAAAACTGAATAACCCAATCGCTGTGCGATGTCGGCAACATAGGTGGAGTCCGTGATCAAATTGAAAGGTTCCTGGGAAAATTTCTCAAATGCCATGACAGCAGCCTTTAGTTCAACCACTTGGGCTGACCCATCCTCATGGCTTTCCAAAACCTGCCACTCAGATCCATCCTGCCAGGTAACAATGGCTTTTCCTGTTTTGCCCGAACCATCAGTGAAGATGGTGGGTCCTTGCACTGGCTCTTGGCTACTTTTGGGTCATAGAGAAAATTGAGTATTTTTGGCCACTTGCAATAGCTTGTGGCTAGGCAGATGATAAGTGATCTGCCCTGAAAAACCCTTGAGAGCACTTTGCAGCGAAACATTGTTCGCATAGCTCCAGTCAAATTCCTCCCTCTGAACCGGGAGTATGATCTTTGAGGGATCTGCACCCATCAATTGCAAACAGCGTTGTCGGCACTTGATTATCAAGCACGCAATCAATTCAAACAGCGCCGTCGCCATCTTATGCGGCTGATGAGGCAGGAAGACCCATTCCAAGATGTGCAGAGGATCAGTCCAATCATCATTCCATTGGCCGATGATACCTGTAGGATGTAAATCAGGAGTGGTAATGAACACAGTGACATCAATGGAAGGTTCAATGCGGTACACCTTGCAAGCCGAAACAGCTTGCTCAACCTCCTCCAGCACTTTTCGTGCCTCAGGGGTTAATTCACGAGGTGACTTTAAATCAGTGTCCCCTTTCAACAATTCAAACAAGGGAGACAGTTGTGCTGTGGTCAGTCCCAAGTAAGGACGTAACCAAGTGATAACACCTACCTGCTTCTGAGCATCATTCAGTGTCTTCACCGATTGCACACATTGCACCTCCTGGTGACGGATTGTCCGTTCCAGAATTTTGACCCCCAAATATTTCCAGGGAGGTTGTTGTTGTACCTTTTCTGGAGCTACCTGCAGTCCATGTGAATGCAGAGCATTCAACAATTGAGGCTGTATCCTCAGCAGCTCATCCTGGGTGGGCGCAGCCACCAAAATGTCGTCCATATAATGATAGACGTGAGCTTCAGGAAACTGCTTGCGAACTCCAGACAAGGCACGGGCTACATACTGTCGGGGGGCTTCCCCAACATTCAGGTGGTTTCAGGGTCCCTTTCCCCCCTGCACAGCTCCGAGCCAAGCCGAAGGAAGAGACGGAGTCTTCAGGTGTAGATTTTTCAAGGTTGCATTTTTCGTTTATTGTTTCTTATCTTACAAATTTCTCACAGTCCAACATGATGTTTGCAGCTGCATGGACTTCTCACGTCTCCCCCCGAGCTGGGCAGTCCTTAATCTTTTATACTAATTACTACGTGTTCGTTATTTACTATTTCTTACCAATGTCTATCACTATTACTAAAAAGGTCATCTATACACTGACCCAATCCTCACTAACTACTTTGTGCCAACGTCATAGCAGAAATGGAGTGAGGGAAAGAGAAGGAAGAAGAAGGAGGCAACGCCCCAGATTCTCCATCTTGTCCCCATTCACTCCAATGCTATGAACCTAAAATTACTATTTTTTCACTCTATGATAAACTAAACTACTATTTTTCACACTCCCGTGGCCTGCAAACCCTCTCTCAGTTTAGGAAGTTTTTCCCATGGACTGAGATCAAAGCCAGAGTCTCTCTGAGCTCTGGGGCTGGGGTCTCAGAGCCCCCTGCCCAGGTCTCTGACCCTCCAGGGCAACCAAAGGAATGCCCTGGACTCCAACAACATACCATTGGCACAACATTGGCGAATTCCGCATTCCTTGAGGAAGAACTCTCCATTGATACCGCTGTGCGGGCTCTGCATTGTTTTATTGTTGGTACCGTGAAGGCAAATTTTGGTCTGTCATCGGGATGCAGAGGGATCGTAAGAAAACAATCCTTCAGATCCACAATGAGGACTGGCCAGTCCGCAGGAAGCATGGTAGGCGATGGCATACCAGCCTGCAATGTTCCCATGCCTTCCATCACGGCATTGATCTTTCGGAGGTCTTATAGCAACCTCCATTTCCCAGACTTCTTTTTGATACAAAAGACAGGAGTGTTCCAGGGACTGGTAGATGGTTCCAAATGCCCCTGATCCAACTGCTCCTGTACGAGTTCACGAAGGGCGATTAGCTTGTCATGAGGGAGGGGCCACTGGTTCTCCCAGATGGGTCTGTCCACCAGCCACCGTAAAGGAGGCGTGGGACACTCTGCGCCCTTCATCACAGTGGCCCCGATCAAAAATCCGTTCCCAATCGCACCCCCCATGTGGCCAATACATCCCTCCCCCAGAGGTTCTGAGGAATCTCAGCAACATGAGGCCAAATTATGGCTGTCTGTCCCTCTGGGTTCAAAATGGCCATGGGATTCTGGCTCACGTAGCATTGCTTCATTCCTCCGAAGCCCGCGATCGGTGTCTTTGCCAGGCTCAAAGGCCACTGCGGGGGCCAAGCATCCAGGGAGAGAATGCTCACGTCAGCCCCCGTATCTAGGAGGCCACGAAGGTGAATCTCGGATGGCGTGGCACCAACCATGGACACGGTACACAGCGTCTCAGGACGGTCTTTGGTCAGGACAGCAGTCCAGTGCACCTGAGGTGGCCCTGTAGAGCCGAAGCCACCGTCTCCTCACGACCGGTCCTCGGTTCTGGAAACAGAAGACTTAAAAGGAACAAGTTGAGCAATTCATGTGCCTTTTGGAATAGTCAGAGGGGGGGTGGGTGTGGAGACCATTGCGTGAATCTGTCCCGAAAAATCTGCATCAATCAGTCCCAGGTGCACTATGATACCCTGAATGGTGGCACTGGACCTACCCATCAAAAATGCGCTCATGCCATCACCCAAGGGACCAAAGGCATCCGGGGAACCTTGTGTATTTTGTCCGAATCAATCACGACAGACTCGGCTGTGCAGACATCAACACCTGCTGAACCGCGGGTGCTGGCTGCAAGCCTGCTGAGCAGATCTCCATTGGTTGGGGCTGAGGCAGAGACATTTGTTTCGGCACGCGTCTCGCCTTCGCACTCTGCGTCGCGTTTCCCGAACTGCCCAACGGCTGACCATTCACATGCACTGTCGCCTTACCCGCATTTGCAGCGTGATTCGGCCTTCCACATCGTGCACAATAAAACAAGACAGCCGTAGACTCCAGTGCCTTTCCGCCCTGTTTCTTCCTGGTCCGAGCACCCCACTGCTGCTGTTGCACCCCTTGGGGAACGACCCAAGCAGGCTGCACAGCAGCAGCCACAGCCGGTTGCACGGCCACAGGCACGGCCGGCTGGACTGCCGTAGCCACTGTCAGTTGAACAATCGTAGCCACAGCTGGCTGCACAGCTGTAGGCACGGCAACCACCTGTTGGCTGGAAGGGGATACCTTTGCACAGGCCCCAACCATGTCCGACATGGATGGTTCCCCGGGAAGCGCTTCAATTATCCTCTTGCAAACTGCAAACTGCATTGCAGTTGCCCTGAGCAAGGGACTGAATCATGAGCTTCCTTGTTGCAGGATCACTCACCTGCTTCTCCACAGCAGCCGTCAGCCGTCCTGCAAAGCACAGGAAGGGCTCATCAACTCCCTGGACAATCGTTGCATAGGGCTGCTGTGGAGTAGCCAGCTGTATGGTCTGAACCAGGGCTGCCATGCCTGTTTGTTGGCACTGCTCCTGGACCAAGGGATCATAACCAGCCTGCCCTTCGGCCCTGGTATAATTGCCTGTTCCCATTAGCATATCGATATTAACCATACGCCTAGGATCACCCTGACCTAGTGTCCTATTCTGTTCCACCGCTCTGGTTGCCAGCTTAGTCCATGTACTCTCAAAGAAGTCATATTCAACCGGTGGGAGAAGGGCTCGAGCCAAGGTCCGAATGTCAAAGGGTGTCAAAAGACTGGCATTAAAACTACGGAGAACCTGCATCACCTCAGCTGAGCCCAGACCATACTTCCCGGCTGCATCACTCAGTTCTGTCAAAGCCTGCCAAACCAAGGCCTGATAGGTGTTATGAGTAGCACCCTGAAGGACAGGAAAGGCCTGAAGACCCTCAGATGAAGCAGCAGCACTTGCCTTATCCTGCCCTGTAGACCCCACAGGGTCAGATGCAGGCACTGCAGGTCCTGCACTAGCACTCAATCCTTCAACCTTAGCCTTTACTTCATCCCAGAACTGGCCGCGGTCTCTCTGCCTTACGGTCACCTGACAAGGGGGGGAGTGTCCAAGCTGTTGTTGAAGAGCCAACAGCACGGGAACTTTTGCTCTTATCAAAGACCGGCCGCTTTCCAGCCATGTCCCCGCTCACGCTGAACTTAACCACCTCGCCGCCCGTAGCCGCCGCCGTAGCGCTCGCAGCGGGAAGCGGAGGTGGGGTCGGACCAGCCGCTGGTGTCGGGCCTGCCGCATCCGCAGCGGAGCTGGAGCCCGCACCG
>JAKJHU010001878.1:0-57985 GCA_022316685.1 Progne subis subis | reverse complement strand
CGAAACAAAGCCAGCAGAGAGCAACCCACATGCTGTACTTGTTGCAAACATGGAAAACAGACACCCTAGCATCAGAATCTCAGAAATCACTGATAGAAGCAGAGAAATGCTGCAGGAGCATGTTTGCTTGCTAGAACAAGTGAAAAACACACATATGCTGTGCACAGTGCAAACCGATGAAAAGAAGCATACACAGCGAGAGCTGTGCGCACTGTTCTCGCAAAGCAGAGCTTGTTCAACTTTACAGCTTGTAACATGAAAACAAAGCCAGCAGAGAGCAACCCACATGCTGTACTTGTTGCAAACATGGAAAACAGACACCCTAGCATCAGAATCTCAGAAATCACTGATAGAAGCAGAGAAATGCTGCAGGAGCATGTTTGCTTGCTAGAACAAGTGAAAAACACACATATGCTGTGCACAGTGCAAACCGATGAAAAGAAGCATACACAGCGAGAGCTGTGCGCACTGTTCTCGCAAAGCAGAGCTTGTTCAACTTTACAGCTTGTAACATGAAAACAAAGCCAGCAGAGAGCAACCCACATGCTGTACTTGTTGCAAACATGGAAAACAGACACCCTAGCATCAGAATCTCAGAAATCACTGATAGAAGCAGAGAAATGCTGCAGGAGCATGTTTGCTTGCTAGAACAAGTGAAAAACACACATATGCTGTGCACAGTGCAAACCGATGAAAAGAAGCATACACAGCGAGAGCTGTGCGCACTGTTCTCGCAAAGCAGAGCTTGTTCAACTTTACAGCTTGTAACATGAAAACAAAGCCAGCAGAGAGCAACCCACATGCTGTACTTGTTGCAAACATGGAAAACAGACACCCTAGCATCAGAATCTCAGAAATCACTGATAGAAGCAGAGAAATGCTGCAGGAGCATGTTTGCTTGCTAGAACAAGTGAAAAACACACATATGCTGTGCACAGTGCAAACCGATGAAAAGAAGCATACACAGCGAGAGCTGTGCGCACTGTTCTCGCAAAGCAGAGCTTGTTCAACTTTACAGCTTGTAACATGAAAACAAAGCCAGCAGAGAGCAACCCACATGCTGTACTTGTTGCAAACATGGAAAACAGACACCCTAGCATCAGAATCTCAGAAATCACTGATAGAAGCAGAGAAATGCTGCAGGAGCATGTTTGCTTGCTAGAACAAGTGAAAAACACACATATGCTGTGCACAGTGCAAACCGATGAAAAGAAGCATACACAGCGAGAGCTGTGCGCACTGTTCTCGCAAAGCAGAGCTTGTTCAACTTTACAGCTTGTAACATGAAAACAAAGCCAGCAGAGAGCAACCCACATGCTGTACTTGTTGCAAACATGGAAAACAGACACCCTAGCATCAGAATCTCAGAAATCACTGATAGAAGCAGAGAAATGCTGCAGGAGCATGTTTGCTTGCTAGAACAAGTGAAAAACACACATATGCTGTGCACAGTGCAAACCGATGAAAAGAAGCATACACAGCGAGAGCTGTGCGCACTGTTCTCGCAAAGCAGAGCTTGTTCAACTTTACAGCTTGTAACATGAAAACAAAGCCAGCAGAGAGCAACCCACATGCTGTACTTGTTGCAAACATGGAAAACAGACACCCTAGCATCAGAATCTCAGAAATCACTGATAGAAGCAGAGAAATGCTGCAGGAGCATGTTTGCTTGCTAGAACAAGTGAAAAACACACATATGCTGTGCACAGTGCAAACCGATGAAAAGAAGCATACACAGCGAGAGCTGTGCGCACTGTTCTCGCAAAGCAGAGCTTGTTCAACTTTACAGCTTGTAACATGAAAACAAAGCCAGCAGAGAGCAACCCACATGCTGTACTTGTTGCAAACATGGAAAACAGACACCCTAGCATCAGAATCTCAGAAATCACTGATAGAAGCAGAGAAATGCTGCAGGAGCATGTTTGCTTGCTAGAACAAGTGAAAAACACACATATGCTGTGCACAGTGCAAACCGATGAAAAGAAGCATACACAGCGAGAGCTGTGCGCACTGTTCTCGCAAAGCAGAGCTTGTTCAACTTTACAGCTTGTAACATGAAAACAAAGCCAGCAGAGAGCAACCCACATGCTGTACTTGTTGCAAACATGGAAAACAGACACCCTAGCATCAGAATCTCAGAAATCACTGATAGAAGCAGAGAAATGCTGCAGGAGCATGTTTGCTTGCTAGAACAAGTGAAAAACACACATATGCTGTGCACAGTGCAAACCGATGAAAAGAAGCATACACAGCGAGAGCTGTGCGCACTGTTCTCGCAAAGCAGAGCTTGTTCAACTTTACAGCTTGTAACATGAAAACAAAGCCAGCAGAGAGCAACCCACATGCTGTACTTGTTGCAAACATGGAAAACAGACACCCTAGCATCAGAATCTCAGAAATCACTGATAGAAGCAGAGAAATGCTGCAGGAGCATGTTTGCTTGCTAGAACAAGTGAAAAACACACATATGCTGTGCACAGTGCAAACCGATGAAAAGAAGCATACACAGCGAGAGCTGTGCGCACTGTTCTCGCAAAGCAGAGCTTGTTCAACTTTACAGCTTGTAACATGAAAACAAAGCCAGCAGAGAGCAACCCACATGCTGTACTTGTTGCAAACATGGAAAACAGACACCCTAGCATCAGAATCTCAGAAATCACTGATAGAAGCAGAGAAATGCTGCAGGAGCATGTTTGCTTGCTAGAACAAGTGAAAAACACACATATGCTGTGCACAGTGCAAACCGATGAAAAGAAGCATACACAGCGAGAGCTGTGCGCACTGTTCTCGCAAAGCAGAGCTTGTTCAACTTTACAGCTTCTAACATGAAAACAAAGCCAGCAGAGAGCAACCCACATGCTGTACTTGTTGCAAACATGGAAAACAGACACCCTAGCATCAGAATCTCAGAAATCACTGATAGAAGCAGAGAAATGCTGCAGGAGCATGTTTGCTTGCTAGAACAAGTGAAAAACACACATATGCTGTGCACAGTGCAAACCGATGAAAAGAAGCATACACAGCGAGAGCTGTGCGCACTGTTCTCGCAAAGCAGAGCTTGTTCAACTTTACAGCTTGTAACATGAAAACAAAGCCAGCAGAGAGCAACCCACATGCTGTACTTGTTGCAAACATGGAAAACAGACACCCTAGCATCAGAATCTCAGAAATCACTGATAGAAGCAGAGAAATGCTGCAGGAGCATGTTTGCTTGCTAGAACAAGTGAAAAACACACATATGCTGTGCACAGTGCAAACCGATGAAAAGAAGCATACACAGCGAGAGCTGTGCGCACTGTTCTCGCAAAGCAGAGCTTGTTCAACTTTACAGCTTGTAACATGAAAACAAAGCCAGCAGAGAGCAACCCACATGCTGTACTTGTTGCAAACATGGAAAACAGACACCCTAGCATCAGAATCTCAGAAATCACTGATAGAAGCAGAGAAATGCTGCAGGAGCATGTTTGCTTGCTAGAACAAGTGAAAAACACACATATGCTGTGCACAGTGCAAACCGATGAAAAGAAGCATACACAGCGAGAGCTGTGCGCACTGTTCTCGCAAAGCAGAGCTTGTTCAACTTTACAGCTTCTAACATGAAAACAAAGCCAGCAGAGAGCAACCCACATGCTGTACTTGTTGCAAACATGGAAAACAGACACCCTAGCATCAGAATCTCAGAAATCACTGATAGAAGCAGAGAAATGCTGCAGGAGCATGTTTGCTTGCTAGAACAAGTGAAAAACACACATATGCTGTGCACAGTGCAAACCGATGAAAAGAAGCATACACAGCGAGAGCTGTGCGCACTGTTCTCGCAAAGCAGAGCTTGTTCAACTTTACAGCTTCTAACATGAAAACAAAGCCAGCAGAGAGCAACCCACATGCTGTACTTGTTGCAAACATGGAAAACAGACACCCTAGCATCAGAATCTCAGAAATCACTGATAGAAGCAGAGAAATGCTGCAGGAGCATGTTTGCTTGCTAGAACAAGTGAAAAACACACATATGCTGTGCACAGTGCAAACCGATGAAAAGAAGCATACACAGCGAGAGCTGTGCGCACTGTTCTCGCAAAGCAGAGCTTGTTCAACTTTACAGCTTGTAACATGAAAACAAAGCCAGCAGAGAGCAACCCACATGCTGTACTTGTTGCAAACATGGAAAACAGACACCCTAGCATCAGAATCTCAGAAATCACTGATAGAAGCAGAGAAATGCTGCAGGAGCATGTTTGCTTGCTAGAACAAGTGAAAAACACACATATGCTGTGCACAGTGCAAACCGATGAAAAGAAGCATACACAGCGAGAGCTGTGCGCACTGTTCTCGCAAAGCAGAGCTTGTTCAACTTTACAGCTTGTAACATGAAAACAAAGCCAGCAGAGAGCAACCCACATGCTGTACTTGTTGCAAACATGGAAAACAGACACCCTAGCATCAGAATCTCAGAAATCACTGATAGAAGCAGAGAAATGCTGCAGGAGCATGTTTGCTTGCTAGAACAAGTGAAAAACACACATATGCTGTGCACAGTGCAAACCGATGAAAAGAAGCATACACAGCGAGAGCTGTGCGCACTGTTCTCGCAAAGCAGAGCTTGTTCAACTTTACAGCTTGTAACATGAAAACAAAGCCAGCAGAGAGCAACCCACATGCTGTACTTGTTGCAAACATGGAAAACAGACACCCTAGCATCAGAATCTCAGAAATCACTGATAGAAGCAGAGAAATGCTGCAGGAGCATGTTTGCTTGCTAGAACAAGTGAAAAACACACATATGCTGTGCACAGTGCAAACCGATGAAAAGAAGCATACACAGCGAGAGCTGTGCGCACTGTTCTCGCAAAGCAGAGCTTGTTCAACTTTACAGCTTGCTAACATGAAAACAAAGCCAGCAGAGAGCAACCCACATGCTGTACTTGTTGCAAACATGGAAAACAGACACCCTAGCATCAGAATCTCAGAAATCACTGATAGAAGCAGAGAAATGCTGCAGGAGCATGTTTGCTTGCTAGAACAAGTGAAAAACACACATATGCTGTGCACAGTGCAAACCGATGAAAAGAAGCATACACAGCGAGAGCTGTGCGCACTGTTCTCGCAAAGCAGAGCTTGTTCAACTTTACAGCTTCTAACATGAAAACAAAGCCAGCAGAGAGCAACCCACATGCTGTACTTGTTGCAAACATGGAAAACAGACACCCTAGCATCAGAATCTCAGAAATCACTGATAGAAGCAGAGAAATGCTGCAGGAGCATGTTTGCTTGCTAGAACAAGTGAAAAACACACATATGCTGTGCACAGTGCAAACCGATGAAAAGAAGCATACACAGCGAGAGCTGTGCGCACTGTTCTCGCAAAGCAGAGCTTGTTCAACTTTACAGCTTGTAACATGAAAACAAAGCCAGCAGAGAGCAACCCACATGCTGTACTTGTTGCAAACATGGAAAACAGACACCCTAGCATCAGAATCTCAGAAATCACTGATAGAAGCAGAGAAATGCTGCAGGAGCATGTTTGCTTGCTAGAACAAGTGAAAAACACACATATGCTGTGCACAGTGCAAACCGATGAAAAGAAGCATACACAGCGAGAGCTGTGCGCACTGTTCTCGCAAAGCAGAGCTTGTTCAACTTTACAGCTTCTAACATGAAAACAAAGCCAGCAGAGAGCAACCCACATGCTGTACTTGTTGCAAACATGGAAAACAGACACCCTAGCATCAGAATCTCAGAAATCACTGATAGAAGCAGAGAAATGCTGCAGGAGCATGTTTGCTTGCTAGAACAAGTGAAAAACACACATATGCTGTGCACAGTGCAAACCGATGAAAAGAAGCATACACAGCGAGAGCTGTGCGCACTGTTCTCGCAAAGCAGAGCTTGTTCAACTTTACAGCTTCTAACATGAAAACAAAGCCAGCAGAGAGCAACCCACATGCTGTACTTGTTGCAAACATGGAAAACAGACACCCTAGCATCAGAATCTCAGAAATCACTGATAGAAGCAGAGAAATGCTGCAGGAGCATGTTTGCTTGCTAGAACAAGTGAAAAACACACATATGCTGTGCACAGTGCAAACCGATGAAAAGAAGCATACACAGCGAGAGCTGTGCGCACTGTTCTCGCAAAGCAGAGCTTGTTCAACTTTACAGCTTGTAACATGAAAACAAAGCCAGCAGAGAGCAACCCACATGCTGTACTTGTTGCAAACATGGAAAACAGACACCCTAGCATCAGAATCTCAGAAATCACTGATAGAAGCAGAGAAATGCTGCAGGAGCATGTTTGCTTGCTAGAACAAGTGAAAAACACACATATGCTGTGCACAGTGCAAACCGATGAAAAGAAGCATACACAGCGAGAGCTGTGCGCACTGTTCTCGCAAAGCAGAGCTTGTTCAACTTTACAGCTTGTAACATGAAAACAAAGCCAGCAGAGAGCAACCCACATGCTGTACTTGTTGCAAACATGGAAAACAGACACCCTAGCATCAGAATCTCAGAAATCACTGATAGAAGCAGAGAAATGCTGCAGGAGCATGTTTGCTTGCTAGAACAAGTGAAAAACACACATATGCTGTGCACAGTGCAAACCGATGAAAAGAAGCATACACAGCGAGAGCTGTGCGCACTGTTCTCGCAAAGCAGAGCTTGTTCAACTTTACAGCTTGTAACATGAAAACAAAGCCAGCAGAGAGCAACCCACATGCTGTACTTGTTGCAAACATGGAAAACAGACACCCTAGCATCAGAATCTCAGAAATCACTGATAGAAGCAGAGAAATGCTGCAGGAGCATGTTTGCTTGCTAGAACAAGTGAAAAACACACATATGCTGTGCACAGTGCAAACCGATGAAAAGAAGCATACACAGCGAGAGCTGTGCGCACTGTTCTCGCAAAGCAGAGCTTGTTCAACTTTACAGCTTCTAACATGAAAACAAAGCCAGCAGAGAGCAACCCACATGCTGTACTTGTTGCAAACATGGAAAACAGACACCCTAGCATCAGAATCTCAGAAATCACTGATAGAAGCAGAGAAATGCTGCAGGAGCATGTTTGCTTGCTAGAACAAGTGAAAAACACACATATGCTGTGCACAGTGCAAACCGATGAAAAGAAGCATACACAGCGAGAGCTGTGCGCACTGTTCTCGCAAAGCAGAGCTTGTTCAACTTTACAGCTTGTAACATGAAAACAAAGCCAGCAGAGAGCAACCCACATGCTGTACTTGTTGCAAACATGGAAAACAGACACCCTAGCATCAGAATCTCAGAAATCACTGATAGAAGCAGAGAAATGCTGCAGGAGCATGTTTGCTTGCTAGAACAAGTGAAAAACACACATATGCTGTGCACAGTGCAAACCGATGAAAAGAAGCATACACAGCGAGAGCTGTGCGCACTGTTCTCGCAAAGCAGAGCTTGTTCAACTTTACAGCTTGCTAACATGAAAACAAAGCCAGCAGAGAGCAACCCACATGCTGTACTTGTTGCAAACATGGAAAACAGACACCCTAGCATCAGAATCTCAGAAATCACTGATAGAAGCAGAGAAATGCTGCAGGAGCATGTTTGCTTGCTAGAACAAGTGAAAAACACACATATGCTGTGCACAGTGCAAACCGATGAAAAGAAGCATACACAGCGAGAGCTGTGCGCACTGTTCTCGCAAAGCAGAGCTTGTTCAACTTTACAGCTTGTAACATGAAAACAAAGCCAGCAGAGAGCAACCCACATGCTGTACTTGTTGCAAACATGGAAAACAGACACCCTAGCATCAGAATCTCAGAAATCACTGATAGAAGCAGAGAAATGCTGCAGGAGCATGTTTGCTTGCTAGAACAAGTGAAAAACACACATATGCTGTGCACAGTGCAAACCGATGAAAAGAAGCATACACAGCGAGAGCTGTGCGCACTGTTCTCGCAAAGCAGAGCTTGTTCAACTTTACAGCTTGTAACATGAAAACAAAGCCAGCAGAGAGCAACCCACATGCTGTACTTGTTGCAAACATGGAAAACAGACACCCTAGCATCAGAATCTCAGAAATCACTGATAGAAGCAGAGAAATGCTGCAGGAGCATGTTTGCTTGCTAGAACAAGTGAAAAACACACATATGCTGTGCACAGTGCAAACCGATGAAAAGAAGCATACACAGCGAGAGCTGTGCGCACTGTTCTCGCAAAGCAGAGCTTGTTCAACTTTACAGCTTGTAACATGAAAACAAAGCCAGCAGAGAGCAACCCACATGCTGTACTTGTTGCAAACATGGAAAACAGACACCCTAGCATCAGAATCTCAGAAATCACTGATAGAAGCAGAGAAATGCTGCAGGAGCATGTTTGCTTGCTAGAACAAGTGAAAAACACACATATGCTGTGCACAGTGCAAACCGATGAAAAGAAGCATACACAGCGAGAGCTGTGCGCACTGTTCTCGCAAAGCAGAGCTTGTTCAACTTTACAGCTTGCTAACATGAAAACAAAGCCAGCAGAGAGCAACCCACATGCTGTACTTGTTGCAAACATGGAAAACAGACACCCTAGCATCAGAATCTCAGAAATCACTGATAGAAGCAGAGAAATGCTGCAGGAGCATGTTTGCTTGCTAGAACAAGTGAAAAACACACATATGCTGTGCACAGTGCAAACCGATGAAAAGAAGCATACACAGCGAGAGCTGTGCGCACTGTTCTCGCAAAGCAGAGCTTGTTCAACTTTACAGCTTGTAACATGAAAACAAAGCCAGCAGAGAGCAACCCACATGCTGTACTTGTTGCAAACATGGAAAACAGACACCCTAGCATCAGAATCTCAGAAATCACTGATAGAAGCAGAGAAATGCTGCAGGAGCATGTTTGCTTGCTAGAACAAGTGAAAAACACACATATGCTGTGCACAGTGCAAACCGATGAAAAGAAGCATACACAGCGAGAGCTGTGCGCACTGTTCTCGCAAAGCAGAGCTTGTTCAACTTTACAGCTTCTAACATGAAAACAAAGCCAGCAGAGAGCAACCCACATGCTGTACTTGTTGCAAACATGGAAAACAGACACCCTAGCATCAGAATCTCAGAAATCACTGATAGAAGCAGAGAAATGCTGCAGGAGCATGTTTGCTTGCTAGAACAAGTGAAAAACACACATATGCTGTGCACAGTGCAAACCGATGAAAAGAAGCATACACAGCGAGAGCTGTGCGCACTGTTCTCGCAAAGCAGAGCTTGTTCAACTTTACAGCTTGTAACATGAAAACAAAGCCAGCAGAGAGCAACCCACATGCTGTACTTGTTGCAAACATGGAAAACAGACACCCTAGCATCAGAATCTCAGAAATCACTGATAGAAGCAGAGAAATGCTGCAGGAGCATGTTTGCTTGCTAGAACAAGTGAAAAACACACATATGCTGTGCACAGTGCAAACCGATGAAAAGAAGCATACACAGCGAGAGCTGTGCGCACTGTTCTCGCAAAGCAGAGCTTGTTCAACTTTACAGCTTGCTAACATGAAAACAAAGCCAGCAGAGAGCAACCCACATGCTGTACTTGTTGCAAACATGGAAAACAGACACCCTAGCATCAGAATCTCAGAAATCACTGATAGAAGCAGAGAAATGCTGCAGGAGCATGTTTGCTTGCTAGAACAAGTGAAAAACACACATATGCTGTGCACAGTGCAAACCGATGAAAAGAAGCATACACAGCGAGAGCTGTGCGCACTGTTCTCGCAAAGCAGAGCTTGTTCAACTTTACAGCTTCTAACATGAAAACAAAGCCAGCAGAGAGCAACCCACATGCTGTACTTGTTGCAAACATGGAAAACAGACACCCTAGCATCAGAATCTCAGAAATCACTGATAGAAGCAGAGAAATGCTGCAGGAGCATGTTTGCTTGCTAGAACAAGTGAAAAACACACATATGCTGTGCACAGTGCAAACCGATGAAAAGAAGCATACACAGCGAGAGCTGTGCGCACTGTTCTCGCAAAGCAGAGCTTGTTCAACTTTACAGCTTCTAACATGAAAACAAAGCCAGCAGAGAGCAACCCACATGCTGTACTTGTTGCAAACATGGAAAACAGACACCCTAGCATCAGAATCTCAGAAATCACTGATAGAAGCAGAGAAATGCTGCAGGAGCATGTTTGCTTGCTAGAACAAGTGAAAAACACACATATGCTGTGCACAGTGCAAACCGATGAAAAGAAGCATACACAGCGAGAGCTGTGCGCACTGTTCTCGCAAAGCAGAGCTTGTTCAACTTTACAGCTTGTAACATGAAAACAAAGCCAGCAGAGAGCAACCCACATGCTGTACTTGTTGCAAACATGGAAAACAGACACCCTAGCATCAGAATCTCAGAAATCACTGATAGAAGCAGAGAAATGCTGCAGGAGCATGTTTGCTTGCTAGAACAAGTGAAAAACACACATATGCTGTGCACAGTGCAAACCGATGAAAAGAAGCATACACAGCGAGAGCTGTGCGCACTGTTCTCGCAAAGCAGAGCTTGTTCAACTTTACAGCTTCTAACATGAAAACAAAGCCAGCAGAGAGCAACCCACATGCTGTACTTGTTGCAAACATGGAAAACAGACACCCTAGCATCAGAATCTCAGAAATCACTGATAGAAGCAGAGAAATGCTGCAGGAGCATGTTTGCTTGCTAGAACAAGTGAAAAACACACATATGCTGTGCACAGTGCAAACCGATGAAAAGAAGCATACACAGCGAGAGCTGTGCGCACTGTTCTCGCAAAGCAGAGCTTGTTCAACTTTACAGCTTGCTAACATGAAAACAAAGCCAGCAGAGAGCAACCCACATGCTGTACTTGTTGCAAACATGGAAAACAGACACCCTAGCATCAGAATCTCAGAAATCACTGATAGAAGCAGAGAAATGCTGCAGGAGCATGTTTGCTTGCTAGAACAAGTGAAAAACACACATATGCTGTGCACAGTGCAAACCGATGAAAAGAAGCATACACAGCGAGAGCTGTGCGCACTGTTCTCGCAAAGCAGAGCTTGTTCAACTTTACAGCTTCTAACATGAAAACAAAGCCAGCAGAGAGCAACCCACATGCTGTACTTGTTGCAAACATGGAAAACAGACACCCTAGCATCAGAATCTCAGAAATCACTGATAGAAGCAGAGAAATGCTGCAGGAGCATGTTTGCTTGCTAGAACAAGTGAAAAACACACATATGCTGTGCACAGTGCAAACCGATGAAAAGAAGCATACACAGCGAGAGCTGTGCGCACTGTTCTCGCAAAGCAGAGCTTGTTCAACTTTACAGCTTCTAACATGAAAACAAAGCCAGCAGAGAGCAACCCACATGCTGTACTTGTTGCAAACATGGAAAACAGACACCCTAGCATCAGAATCTCAGAAATCACTGATAGAAGCAGAGAAATGCTGCAGGAGCATGTTTGCTTGCTAGAACAAGTGAAAAACACACATATGCTGTGCACAGTGCAAACCGATGAAAAGAAGCATACACAGCGAGAGCTGTGCGCACTGTTCTCGCAAAGCAGAGCTTGTTCAACTTTACAGCTTCTAACATGAAAACAAAGCCAGCAGAGAGCAACCCACATGCTGTACTTGTTGCAAACATGGAAAACAGACACCCTAGCATCAGAATCTCAGAAATCACTGATAGAAGCAGAGAAATGCTGCAGGAGCATGTTTGCTTGCTAGAACAAGTGAAAAACACACATATGCTGTGCACAGTGCAAACCGATGAAAAGAAGCATACACAGCGAGAGCTGTGCGCACTGTTCTCGCAAAGCAGAGCTTGTTCAACTTTACAGCTTGTAACATGAAAACAAAGCCAGCAGAGAGCAACCCACATGCTGTACTTGTTGCAAACATGGAAAACAGACACCCTAGCATCAGAATCTCAGAAATCACTGATAGAAGCAGAGAAATGCTGCAGGAGCATGTTTGCTTGCTAGAACAAGTGAAAAACACACATATGCTGTGCACAGTGCAAACCGATGAAAAGAAGCATACACAGCGAGAGCTGTGCGCACTGTTCTCGCAAAGCAGAGCTTGTTCAACTTTACAGCTTCTAACATGAAAACAAAGCCAGCAGAGAGCAACCCACATGCTGTACTTGTTGCAAACATGGAAAACAGACACCCTAGCATCAGAATCTCAGAAATCACTGATAGAAGCAGAGAAATGCTGCAGGAGCATGTTTGCTTGCTAGAACAAGTGAAAAACACACATATGCTGTGCACAGTGCAAACCGATGAAAAGAAGCATACACAGCGAGAGCTGTGCGCACTGTTCTCGCAAAGCAGAGCTTGTTCAACTTTACAGCTTCTAACATGAAAACAAAGCCAGCAGAGAGCAACCCACATGCTGTACTTGTTGCAAACATGGAAAACAGACACCCTAGCATCAGAATCTCAGAAATCACTGATAGAAGCAGAGAAATGCTGCAGGAGCATGTTTGCTTGCTAGAACAAGTGAAAAACACACATATGCTGTGCACAGTGCAAACCGATGAAAAGAAGCATACACAGCGAGAGCTGTGCGCACTGTTCTCGCAAAGCAGAGCTTGTTCAACTTTACAGCTTGTAACATGAAAACAAAGCCAGCAGAGAGCAACCCACATGCTGTACTTGTTGCAAACATGGAAAACAGACACCCTAGCATCAGAATCTCAGAAATCACTGATAGAAGCAGAGAAATGCTGCAGGAGCATGTTTGCTTGCTAGAACAAGTGAAAAACACACATATGCTGTGCACAGTGCAAACCGATGAAAAGAAGCATACACAGCGAGAGCTGTGCGCACTGTTCTCGCAAAGCAGAGCTTGTTCAACTTTACAGCTTGTAACATGAAAACAAAGCCAGCAGAGAGCAACCCACATGCTGTACTTGTTGCAAACATGGAAAACAGACACCCTAGCATCAGAATCTCAGAAATCACTGATAGAAGCAGAGAAATGCTGCAGGAGCATGTTTGCTTGCTAGAACAAGTGAAAAACACACATATGCTGTGCACAGTGCAAACCGATGAAAAGAAGCATACACAGCGAGAGCTGTGCGCACTGTTCTCGCAAAGCAGAGCTTGTTCAACTTTACAGCTTCTAACATGAAAACAAAGCCAGCAGAGAGCAACCCACATGCTGTACTTGTTGCAAACATGGAAAACAGACACCCTAGCATCAGAATCTCAGAAATCACTGATAGAAGCAGAGAAATGCTGCAGGAGCATGTTTGCTTGCTAGAACAAGTGAAAAACACACATATGCTGTGCACAGTGCAAACCGATGAAAAGAAGCATACACAGCGAGAGCTGTGCGCACTGTTCTCGCAAAGCAGAGCTTGTTCAACTTTACAGCTTCTAACATGAAAACAAAGCCAGCAGAGAGCAACCCACATGCTGTACTTGTTGCAAACATGGAAAACAGACACCCTAGCATCAGAATCTCAGAAATCACTGATAGAAGCAGAGAAATGCTGCAGGAGCATGTTTGCTTGCTAGAACAAGTGAAAAACACACATATGCTGTGCACAGTGCAAACCGATGAAAAGAAGCATACACAGCGAGAGCTGTGCGCACTGTTCTCGCAAAGCAGAGCTTGTTCAACTTTACAGCTTGTAACATGAAAACAAAGCCAGCAGAGAGCAACCCACATGCTGTACTTGTTGCAAACATGGAAAACAGACACCCTAGCATCAGAATCTCAGAAATCACTGATAGAAGCAGAGAAATGCTGCAGGAGCATGTTTGCTTGCTAGAACAAGTGAAAAACACACATATGCTGTGCACAGTGCAAACCGATGAAAAGAAGCATACACAGCGAGAGCTGTGCGCACTGTTCTCGCAAAGCAGAGCTTGTTCAACTTTACAGCTTCTAACATGAAAACAAAGCCAGCAGAGAGCAACCCACATGCTGTACTTGTTGCAAACATGGAAAACAGACACCCTAGCATCAGAATCTCAGAAATCACTGATAGAAGCAGAGAAATGCTGCAGGAGCATGTTTGCTTGCTAGAACAAGTGAAAAACACACATATGCTGTGCACAGTGCAAACCGATGAAAAGAAGCATACACAGCGAGAGCTGTGCGCACTGTTCTCGCAAAGCAGAGCTTGTTCAACTTTACAGCTTGTAACATGAAAACAAAGCCAGCAGAGAGCAACCCACATGCTGTACTTGTTGCAAACATGGAAAACAGACACCCTAGCATCAGAATCTCAGAAATCACTGATAGAAGCAGAGAAATGCTGCAGGAGCATGTTTGCTTGCTAGAACAAGTGAAAAACACACATATGCTGTGCACAGTGCAAACCGATGAAAAGAAGCATACACAGCGAGAGCTGTGCGCACTGTTCTCGCAAAGCAGAGCTTGTTCAACTTTACAGCTTGTAACATGAAAACAAAGCCAGCAGAGAGCAACCCACATGCTGTACTTGTTGCAAACATGGAAAACAGACACCCTAGCATCAGAATCTCAGAAATCACTGATAGAAGCAGAGAAATGCTGCAGGAGCATGTTTGCTTGCTAGAACAAGTGAAAAACACACATATGCTGTGCACAGTGCAAACCGATGAAAAGAAGCATACACAGCGAGAGCTGTGCGCACTGTTCTCGCAAAGCAGAGCTTGTTCAACTTTACAGCTTCTAACATGAAAACAAAGCCAGCAGAGAGCAACCCACATGCTGTACTTGTTGCAAACATGGAAAACAGACACCCTAGCATCAGAATCTCAGAAATCACTGATAGAAGCAGAGAAATGCTGCAGGAGCATGTTTGCTTGCTAGAACAAGTGAAAAACACACATATGCTGTGCACAGTGCAAACCGATGAAAAGAAGCATACACAGCGAGAGCTGTGCGCACTGTTCTCGCAAAGCAGAGCTTGTTCAACTTTACAGCTTGTAACATGAAAACAAAGCCAGCAGAGAGCAACCCACATGCTGTACTTGTTGCAAACATGGAAAACAGACACCCTAGCATCAGAATCTCAGAAATCACTGATAGAAGCAGAGAAATGCTGCAGGAGCATGTTTGCTTGCTAGAACAAGTGAAAAACACACATATGCTGTGCACAGTGCAAACCGATGAAAAGAAGCATACACAGCGAGAGCTGTGCGCACTGTTCTCGCAAAGCAGAGCTTGTTCAACTTTACAGCTTCTAACATGAAAACAAAGCCAGCAGAGAGCAACCCACATGCTGTACTTGTTGCAAACATGGAAAACAGACACCCTAGCATCAGAATCTCAGAAATCACTGATAGAAGCAGAGAAATGCTGCAGGAGCATGTTTGCTTGCTAGAACAAGTGAAAAACACACATATGCTGTGCACAGTGCAAACCGATGAAAAGAAGCATACACAGCGAGAGCTGTGCGCACTGTTCTCGCAAAGCAGAGCTTGTTCAACTTTACAGCTTCTAACATGAAAACAAAGCCAGCAGAGAGCAACCCACATGCTGTACTTGTTGCAAACATGGAAAACAGACACCCTAGCATCAGAATCTCAGAAATCACTGATAGAAGCAGAGAAATGCTGCAGGAGCATGTTTGCTTGCTAGAACAAGTGAAAAACACACATATGCTGTGCACAGTGCAAACCGATGAAAAGAAGCATACACAGCGAGAGCTGTGCGCACTGTTCTCGCAAAGCAGAGCTTGTTCAACTTTACAGCTTCTAACATGAAAACAAAGCCAGCAGAGAGCAACCCACATGCTGTACTTGTTGCAAACATGGAAAACAGACACCCTAGCATCAGAATCTCAGAAATCACTG
Source organism: Progne subis subis (assembly GCA_022316685.1). Taxonomy (NCBI): domain Eukaryota; kingdom Metazoa; phylum Chordata; class Aves; order Passeriformes; family Hirundinidae; genus Progne; species Progne subis. The sequence continues at coordinate 42,211 of JAKJHU010001878.1, read as the reverse complement.
ATAGAAGCAGAGAAATGCTGCAGGAGCATGTTTGCTTGCTAGAACAAGTGAAAAACACACATATGCTGTGCACAGTGCAAACCGATGAAAAGAAGCATACACAGCGAGAGCTGTGCGCACTGTTCTCGCAAAGCAGAGCTTGTTCAACTTTACAGCTTGTAACATGAAAACAAAGCCAGCAGAGAGCAACCCACATGCTGTACTTGTTGCAAACATGGAAAACAGACACCCTAGCATCAGAATCTCAGAAATCACTGATAGAAGCAGAGAAATGCTGCAGGAGCATGTTTGCTTGCTAGAACAAGTGAAAAACACACATATGCTGTGCACAGTGCAAACCGATGAAAAGAAGCATACACAGCGAGAGCTGTGCGCACTGTTCTCGCAAAGCAGAGCTTGTTCAACTTTACAGCTTCTAACATGAAAACAAAGCCAGCAGAGAGCAACCCACATGCTGTACTTGTTGCAAACATGGAAAACAGACACCCTAGCATCAGAATCTCAGAAATCACTGATAGAAGCAGAGAAATGCTGCAGGAGCATGTTTGCTTGCTAGAACAAGTGAAAAACACACATATGCTGTGCACAGTGCAAACCGATGAAAAGAAGCATACACAGCGAGAGCTGTGCGCACTGTTCTCGCAAAGCAGAGCTTGTTCAACTTTACAGCTTCTAACATGAAAACAAAGCCAGCAGAGAGCAACCCACATGCTGTACTTGTTGCAAACATGGAAAACAGACACCCTAGCATCAGAATCTCAGAAATCACTGATAGAAGCAGAGAAATGCTGCAGGAGCATGTTTGCTTGCTAGAACAAGTGAAAAACACACATATGCTGTGCACAGTGCAAACCGATGAAAAGAAGCATACACAGCGAGAGCTGTGCGCACTGTTCTCGCAAAGCAGAGCTTGTTCAACTTTACAGCTTGCTAACATGAAAACAAAGCCAGCAGAGAGCAACCCACATGCTGTACTTGTTGCAAACATGGAAAACAGACACCCTAGCATCAGAATCTCAGAAATCACTGATAGAAGCAGAGAAATGCTGCAGGAGCATGTTTGCTTGCTAGAACAAGTGAAAAACACACATATGCTGTGCACAGTGCAAACCGATGAAAAGAAGCATACACAGCGAGAGCTGTGCGCACTGTTCTCGCAAAGCAGAGCTTGTTCAACTTTACAGCTTGCTAACATGAAAACAAAGCCAGCAGAGAGCAACCCACATGCTGTACTTGTTGCAAACATGGAAAACAGACACCCTAGCATCAGAATCTCAGAAATCACTGATAGAAGCAGAGAAATGCTGCAGGAGCATGTTTGCTTGCTAGAACAAGTGAAAAACACACATATGCTGTGCACAGTGCAAACCGATGAAAAGAAGCATACACAGCGAGAGCTGTGCGCACTGTTCTCGCAAAGCAGAGCTTGTTCAACTTTACAGCTTCTAACATGAAAACAAAGCCAGCAGAGAGCAACCCACATGCTGTACTTGTTGCAAACATGGAAAACAGACACCCTAGCATCAGAATCTCAGAAATCACTGATAGAAGCAGAGAAATGCTGCAGGAGCATGTTTGCTTGCTAGAACAAGTGAAAAACACACATATGCTGTGCACAGTGCAAACCGATGAAAAGAAGCATACACAGCGAGAGCTGTGCGCACTGTTCTCGCAAAGCAGAGCTTGTTCAACTTTACAGCTTGTAACATGAAAACAAAGCCAGCAGAGAGCAACCCACATGCTGTACTTGTTGCAAACATGGAAAACAGACACCCTAGCATCAGAATCTCAGAAATCACTGATAGAAGCAGAGAAATGCTGCAGGAGCATGTTTGCTTGCTAGAACAAGTGAAAAACACACATATGCTGTGCACAGTGCAAACCGATGAAAAGAAGCATACACAGCGAGAGCTGTGCGCACTGTTCTCGCAAAGCAGAGCTTGTTCAACTTTACAGCTTCTAACATGAAAACAAAGCCAGCAGAGAGCAACCCACATGCTGTACTTGTTGCAAACATGGAAAACAGACACCCTAGCATCAGAATCTCAGAAATCACTGATAGAAGCAGAGAAATGCTGCAGGAGCATGTTTGCTTGCTAGAACAAGTGAAAAACACACATATGCTGTGCACAGTGCAAACCGATGAAAAGAAGCATACACAGCGAGAGCTGTGCGCACTGTTCTCGCAAAGCAGAGCTTGTTCAACTTTACAGCTTCTAACATGAAAACAAAGCCAGCAGAGAGCAACCACATGCTGTACTTGTTGCAAACATGGAAAACAGACACCCTAGCATCAGAATCTCAGAAATCACTGATAGAAGCAGAGAAATGCTGCAGGAGCATGTTTGCTTGCTAGAACAAGTGAAAAACACACATATGCTGTGCACAGTGCAAACCGATGAAAAGAAGCATACACAGCGAGAGCTGTGCGCACTGTTCTCGCAAAGCAGAGCTTGTTCAACTTTACAGCTTCTAACATGAAAACAAAGCCAGCAGAGAGCAACCCACATGCTGTACTTGTTGCAAACATGGAAAACAGACACCCTAGCATCAGAATCTCAGAAATCACTGATAGAAGCAGAGAAATGCTGCAGGAGCATGTTTGCTTGCTAGAACAAGTGAAAAACACACATATGCTGTGCACAGTGCAAACCGATGAAAAGAAGCATACACAGCGAGAGCTGTGCGCACTGTTCTCGCAAAGCAGAGCTTGTTCAACTTTACAGCTTCTAACATGAAAACAAAGCCAGCAGAGAGCAACCCACATGCTGTACTTGTTGCAAACATGGAAAACAGACACCCTAGCATCAGAATCTCAGAAATCACTGATAGAAGCAGAGAAATGCTGCAGGAGCATGTTTGCTTGCTAGAACAAGTGAAAAACACACATATGCTGTGCACAGTGCAAACCGATGAAAAGAAGCATACACAGCGAGAGCTGTGCGCACTGTTCTCGCAAAGCAGAGCTTGTTCAACTTTACAGCTTCTAACATGAAAACAAAGCCAGCAGAGAGCAACCCACATGCTGTACTTGTTGCAAACATGGAAAACAGACACCCTAGCATCAGAATCTCAGAAATCACTGATAGAAGCAGAGAAATGCTGCAGGAGCATGTTTGCTTGCTAGAACAAGTGAAAAACACACATATGCTGTGCACAGTGCAAACCGATGAAAAGAAGCATACACAGCGAGAGCTGTGCGCACTGTTCTCGCAAAGCAGAGCTTGTTCAACTTTACAGCTTCTAACATGAAAACAAAGCCAGCAGAGAGCAACCCACATGCTGTACTTGTTGCAAACATGGAAAACAGACACCCTAGCATCAGAATCTCAGAAATCACTGATAGAAGCAGAGAAATGCTGCAGGAGCATGTTTGCTTGCTAGAACAAGTGAAAAACACACATATGCTGTGCACAGTGCAAACCGATGAAAAGAAGCATACACAGCGAGAGCTGTGCGCACTGTTCTCGCAAAGCAGAGCTTGTTCAACTTTACAGCTTCTAACATGAAAACAAAGCCAGCAGAGAGCAACCCACATGCTGTACTTGTTGCAAACATGGAAAACAGACACCCTAGCATCAGAATCTCAGAAATCACTGATAGAAGCAGAGAAATGCTGCAGGAGCATGTTTGCTTGCTAGAACAAGTGAAAAACACACATATGCTGTGCACAGTGCAAACCGATGAAAAGAAGCATACACAGCGAGAGCTGTGCGCACTGTTCTCGCAAAGCAGAGCTTGTTCAACTTTACAGCTTCTAACATGAAAACAAAGCCAGCAGAGAGCAACCCACATGCTGTACTTGTTGCAAACATGGAAAACAGACACCCTAGCATCAGAATCTCAGAAATCACTGATAGAAGCAGAGAAATGCTGCAGGAGCATGTTTGCTTGCTAGAACAAGTGAAAAACACACATATGCTGTGCACAGTGCAAACCGATGAAAAGAAGCATACACAGCGAGAGCTGTGCGCACTGTTCTCGCAAAGCAGAGCTTGTTCAACTTTACAGCTTCTAACATGAAAACAAAGCCAGCAGAGAGCAAGCCACATGCTGTACTTGTTGCAAACATGGAAAACAGACACCCTAGCATCAGAATCTCAGAAATCACTGATAGAAGCAGAGAAATGCTGCAGGAGCATGTTTGCTTGCTAGAACAAGTGAAAAACACACATATGCTGTGCACAGTGCAAACCGATGAAAAGAAGCATACACAGCGAGAGCTGTGCGCACTGTTCTCGCAAAGCAGAGCTTGTTCAACTTTACAGCTTCTAACATGAAAACAAAGCCAGCAGAGAGCAACCCACATGCTGTACTTGTTGCAAACATGGAAAACAGACACCCTAGCATCAGAATCTCAGAAATCACTGATAGAAGCAGAGAAATGCTGCAGGAGCATGTTTGCTTGCTAGAACAAGTGAAAAACACACATATGCTGTGCACAGTGCAAACCGATGAAAAGAAGCATACACAGCGAGAGCTGTGCGCACTGTTCTCGCAAAGCAGAGCTTGTTCAACTTTACAGCTTGTAACATGAAAACAAAGCCAGCAGAGAGCAACCCACATGCTGTACTTGTTGCAAACATGGAAAACAGACACCCTAGCATCAGAATCTCAGAAATCACTGATAGAAGCAGAGAAATGCTGCAGGAGCATGTTTGCTTGCTAGAACAAGTGAAAAACACACATATGCTGTGCACAGTGCAAACCGATGAAAAGAAGCATACACAGCGAGAGCTGTGCGCACTGTTCTCGCAAAGCAGAGCTTGTTCAACTTTACAGCTTCTAACATGAAAACAAAGCCAGCAGAGAGCAACCCACATGCTGTACTTGTTGCAAACATGGAAAACAGACACCCTAGCATCAGAATCTCAGAAATCACTGATAGAAGCAGAGAAATGCTGCAGGAGCATGTTTGCTTGCTAGAACAAGTGAAAAACACACATATGCTGTGCACAGTGCAAACCGATGAAAAGAAGCATACACAGCGAGAGCTGTGCGCACTGTTCTCGCAAAGCAGAGCTTGTTCAACTTTACAGCTTGCTAACATGAAAACAAAGCCAGCAGAGAGCAACCCACATGCTGTACTTGTTGCAAACATGGAAAACAGACACCCTAGCATCAGAATCTCAGAAATCACTGATAGAAGCAGAGAAATGCTGCAGGAGCATGTTTGCTTGCTAGAACAAGTGAAAAACACACATATGCTGTGCACAGTGCAAACCGATGAAAAGAAGCATACACAGCGAGAGCTGTGCGCACTGTTCTCGCAAAGCAGAGCTTGTTCAACTTTACAGCTTCTAACATGAAAACAAAGCCAGCAGAGAGCAACCCACATGCTGTACTTGTTGCAAACATGGAAAACAGACACCCTAGCATCAGAATCTCAGAAATCACTGATAGAAGCAGAGAAATGCTGCAGGAGCATGTTTGCTTGCTAGAACAAGTGAAAAACACACATATGCTGTGCACAGTGCAAACCGATGAAAAGAAGCATACACAGCGAGAGCTGTGCGCACTGTTCTCGCAAAGCAGAGCTTGTTCAACTTTACAGCTTCTAACATGAAAACAAAGCCAGCAGAGAGCAACCCACATGCTGTACTTGTTGCAAACATGGAAAACAGACACCCTAGCATCAGAATCTCAGAAATCACTGATAGAAGCAGAGAAATGCTGCAGGAGCATGTTTGCTTGCTAGAACAAGTGAAAAACACACATATGCTGTGCACAGTGCAAACCGATGAAAAGAAGCATACACAGCGAGAGCTGTGCGCACTGTTCTCGCAAAGCAGAGCTTGTTCAACTTTACAGCTTCTAACATGAAAACAAAGCCAGCAGAGAGCAACCCACATGCTGTACTTGTTGCAAACATGGAAAACAGACACCCTAGCATCAGAATCTCAGAAATCACTGATAGAAGCAGAGAAATGCTGCAGGAGCATGTTTGCTTGCTAGAACAAGTGAAAAACACACATATGCTGTGCACAGTGCAAACCGATGAAAAGAAGCATACACAGCGAGAGCTGTGCGCACTGTTCTCGCAAAGCAGAGCTTGTTCAACTTTACAGCTTCTAACATGAAAACAAAGCCAGCAGAGAGCAACCCACATGCTGTACTTGTTGCAAACATGGAAAACAGACACCCTAGCATCAGAATCTCAGAAATCACTGATAGAAGCAGAGAAATGCTGCAGGAGCATGTTTGCTTGCTAGAACAAGTGAAAAACACACATATGCTGTGCACTAGTGCAAACCGATGAAAAGAAGCATACACAGCGAGAGCTGTGCGCACTGTTCTCGCAAAGCAGAGCTTGTTCAACTTTACAGCTTCTAACATGAAAACAAAGCCAGCAGAGAGCAACCCACATGCTGTACTTGTTGCAAACATGGAAAACAGACACCCTAGCATCAGAATCTCAGAAATCACTGATAGAAGCAGAGAAATGCTGCAGGAGCATGTTTGCTTGCTAGAACAAGTGAAAAACACACATATGCTGTGCACAGTGCAAACCGATGAAAAGAAGCATACACAGCGAGAGCTGTGCGCACTGTTCTCGCAAAGCAGAGCTTGTTCAACTTTACAGCTTCTAACATGAAAACAAAGCCAGCAGAGAGCAGCATACATGCTGTACTTGTTGCAAACATGGAAAACAGACACCCTAGCATCAGAATCTCAGAAATCACTGATAGAAGCAGAGAAATGCTGCAGGAGCATGTTTGCTTGCTAGAACAAGTGAAAAACACACATATGCTGTGCACAGTGCAAACCGATGAAAAGAAGCATACACAGCGAGAGCTGTGCGCACTGTTCTCGCAAAGCAGAGCTTGTTCAACTTTACAGCTTGTAACATGAAAACAAAGCCAGCAGAGAGCAACCCACATGCTGTACTTGTTGCAAACATGGAAAACAGACACCCTAGCATCAGAATCTCAGAAATCACTGATAGAAGCAGAGAAATGCTGCAGGAGCCTGTTTGCTGTCTAGAACAAGTGAAAAACACACATATGCTGTGCACATGTGCAAACCGATGAAAGAAGCATACACAGCGAGAGCTGTGCGCACTGTTCTCGCAAAGCAGAGCTTGTTCAACTTTACAGCTTCTAACATGAAAACAAAGCCAGCAGAGAGCAACCCACATGCTGTACTTGTTGCAAACATGGAAAACAGACACCCTAGCATCAGAATCTCAGAAATCACTGATAGAAGCAGAGAATATGCTGCAGGAGCATGTTTGCTTGCTAGAAGAAGTGAAAAACACACATATGCTGTGCACTAGTGCAAACCGATGAAAAGAAGCATACACAGCGAGAGCTGTGCGCACTGTTCTCGCTAAAGCAGAGCTATGTTCAACTTTACAGCTTGTAATGAGTCATTGAAAACCGATATAGTCACGGACAAAAACCCTCTAACTGATTAAAGTTAGCAAGTGGTATGTTTATTCACCGGCGGGCGGCACGGGAGTCATCTCCGAAAGGCGTGGCCGCCCCGAACAAGGCTCTGTGCTCTCTATTTATTCTCCAAGATCTTACATACAATACATATGCATAACCCCAGCACCTCCCATCCCCGCTCTGTATTAAAATGAGGCTATCAGTCCTTCACGCGTGCGCAATTCTTCTCTTGAATTGGGTCGGTGGTCTCGAATTGGGTCAGTGGTCTCAAAGGATGAAGTCAGGAGAGTCTTCATCAGGTCTCTGTGACCCTCTGGCCCTGTCCAAGGTCCCCTGCTTCGTGATTGATGGATACCAAGTCCAGGTGCTGGCCATTGTTCTTACTGGTGTCAATCTGTTCTTATGACGGTTCACTTACTCCACTTTTTCTATAAACAAGCTCATAATATAATAGTTAGCTCTAGCTTGGGCATCTAATAATCATTAACCTACCATTTGCTAATCTAACTTACATCTTGATCAATATAAATTGCTTCTAACCCTTAGCTAAAATCTTAACTCTTTAAAGTCATGTATCATTTCCCCACTTCTTCTTCAAAGTTAGTAAATTCTTTTACTAATATGTAAATTCTTCTTCATCTAGCAAAACTGTGGTAGGGGGTCCTTTAAAACTGTACTATATGCTCTTAATATTAAAGTTAAAGCTGCTAGTCACTTCAGCATTTTCCAATTTCAAAGAAATATTATAACAAACAAAATCAAATTTATACCAACTAAATTAAAAAAAACAATAATCAAATAAACCAAGGTATTGACCAAACCAGTTGCAGCTGGTGACTACCCTAAAAGCATATGCCACCAATGATGGGATGGGCCTTCTTCTAACCTTTAAATACTCTCTGTATAGTCTCTGTGTCATGATGCATTGCAATCAAAGTTCTCTTTCTTTCTATTTTTTTCTTATTTGCTTTAATCCATGGTGTTTCAATAATTGTGCAACTAAAATTAAGTTCATGTCTATAGGCACAGGCAATATTTCTTGAACAGTAGTCAAGTTTGCCTTTATATGTTGGTGGGATACAACATGTGCCTAATAGGAAAAATCACATTCTTCAATTTTGACAAAGTTACAAACGCACAAGTTAAATTAAGTTTTCTTACACAGTTGCATTTGTAATTTTTAGCATCTGAATCAGAGACTTACAGGAGATAAAATCATAAGCTTTCCCTTGGCACTTATATTTACCAGTCACATTACAATGCAGTGGTGCTGCATTAGCTGTGGCTATAGCGATGGTCATAAATGCCACAATTTTCCAGGCTATACCTATTTGATTACCCATTACAATTACAAGCTTTCCTATTTTTCAAAAAGTTGTTATATTATACTTATCATTTATTTTCCCATTTTAGTTCATTGTCACCCAATATAACTTTCCAGAGTTTCTCAGGAGCTTTCTTCACTTGTGAGTGATGGATCCAGGTGCTTTGTTCCTTGATCTTGATTGTATTAAAGATGATGAGGAGCACTTGGAATGGTCTCTCCCACCGTGGTTCCAAAGTTTTTCTGAAAAAGACTTAATGTATACATAATCCCCAGGCTATACATCATGTACTGGTCCATCTAGTTCTCTGGTTTGAGCCCCAGTTTTATAATTTGCTCCTTCATTTGTTGCACAATTTTGAAATAAATTATGGCCTCCTATCTAAAAACATTGTGGCTGGGACTCCAAAGCATGGTATTATTTCTTGTAACACTGCTTTGGTTACCTCTTGCACTTTGGCAGTTCTGGTAGGGAAAGCTTCTGGCCACCCTGAAAAGGTATCTGTTAATACCAATAGGTATCCATGCCCTCCTTTCCTGGGTAGTTCTGAAAAATCAATTTGCTGTTGCTGCCCAGGTACATATCTTTTCCCAATTTGCCCAAGCTCTGGTTTAAAAATATTTTTGGGATTAGTTTGGAGGCAAAGGCTACATTGGCAAGTCACCTAAATTACTATATTTTACAAATTTTCTAGCTATGATTCTATCTTTCAAATAATTAATTTATTCCCCAATGTGTTTTTTCATGTTCCTCTTTCACTAATGACTATAGCATGTAAGAGGGGGAACATAAGTCTTCCTTTCTTTTATCTGTAATAGCCCACCCCTCTTGTCCTTTTTACTGTGCTTTGGCTTACCTTCAATGGAAATTTGCCCATCTGGAATTAAGACTGCCTATCTCACCTTTAGCTGCTTCTTTTGCCTTTCTGTCCGCCAGCTTGTTTTCTTCATCCAATTCAGAGCTCACTTTTTGGTTTGCCTTGATATGCATGATGGCTACCTTTTCAGGTAGCTGGACTGCCTTCAAGTTTTATTATCTCTTGTGCATGTTTAATACTTTTTCCTTGTCAATTTGACAGTCCTCTTTCTTTCCAGACGGCTCCAAGTGTATGAACTACCTCAAATGCATACCTTAAGTCTGTGTAGATATTAACTTTCTTTCCTGTTGCCAGCTCTAAAGCCCGAGTTAAGGCAGTTATTTCAGCCTTCTGTGCCGAGGTGTTGGTTGGTAATGGTCCAGATTCTATTACCTCTCATCTTGTGGTAACCACATACCCAGCATGCCTTCCACTGATGACATAGCTGCTTCCATCGGTGGACCAGGTCTCAGTATTCTTCAAATCTGGGCAACTGGAGTAGGTGGCTTCGATGGCCTCCAGGCAGTCATGGATCACTGGTTCTCCTGTACTCCCTCTGAGGAAGGAAGCTGGATTCACAATGTTAGTTACCACAATCTCAACATCATCTCGTTCTACCATTATGGCTTGGTACTTCAGGAGTCTCTGTGGGGAGAGCTAATGTCCCCCTTTCACTTTTAGGACTGCAGACACTGTGTGGGATACTGGCACGGTCATCTTCTGGCCTAGGGTGAACTTCTGTGCCTCTTGGATGTTTGCTGCCACTGCTACAATGGCTCTGAGGCACCCTGGCCGTCTCTTAGCTGGTGCATGCAGCTGCTTAGGTGACTGCCCTGCGATATGGGCCCAGGTTTTGTGTTGGTATTCCCAAGGCGATCCCCTGCTTCTCATGTGAAAACAAAAAGAATGGTTTACTCACGTCTGGAAGTCCCAGGGCTGGAGCTGACATGAGGGCCTTCTTTAGCTGGTCGAAGGCTCGTGTTGCTTCTTTTGGAGATCCCTGCTCCCTTCCGTGATCAAGGCACACAGAGGTTTAACAAACAACCCATAGTTAGAAATCCACAGTCTGCACCACCCTGTCATGCCTAGAAAAGTTCTCAGTTCTTTTACTGTCTGGAGTTTTGGGGTCTGGCATTTTGCTTCCTTGTGATCCTACCCTAAGGTTCTTGGTCCAGTACTAACATCATAGCCCAAATAAATAACGGTTGGCTTCACCATCTGGGCTTTCTTCTGGGATATGCGATACCCCTGTAGGCCCAAAAAGTTTAGGAGGCTTACCATCCACTCCAGACATGCCTCTTGAGTTTTGGTGGCTATAAGGAGGTCATCCACATACTGTAACAGTTGTCTTCCTGATGGAGCTTCCCAGGATTCCAGATCTTTTGCTAGTTGTTCTCCAAACAAGGTGGGCAATTTTTTGAACTCCTGCAGAAGCACTGTCCATGTGAGCTGACTTTTTTATTCAAATGCAAAAATTTTCTGTCTGGCTTCATGGAGAGGAAGGCAAAAGAAAGCATCCTTTAAATCTAAAACAATAAACCATGTTAGTTTAGGTGTTAAACAAGTTAACAAAATGTAAGGGTTGGGCACCACTGGGTATAAATCCTCAGTTATCCGATTAACAGCTATGATCCATCAGGCTTTTTAACAGAAAAAAAAAATTTCAATCACTAGGCTAATCCCTTAACTTTTCTTCCGGGGGTATTGCTTAACTCTAACTAAGTGTTTTCCTTTTTTTTTTTTTTTTTTTTTTTTTTTTTTTAAAACTTATCTTGCACTGGGGGTGCATTCTTTGCTCTCCTGGTATGTTAGAAGCTCAAACCCCAGAAAATACCTGATCTATTATTTTCCTGTAAATCTCACCTTCACTTTTAACTTTAGCCTCATTAGTTATCTACATCAAGCTTAACAATTCCACATATTGTTGATCCTCAACCTCCAAAGTAACCTCTCCATTTTTAATTTTTTTTTTTTTTAACCTCTAATAGTTCCAATAGATCCCTGCCCAAAAGCGCTGATGGAGCCTTGGGCATATATAAAAACCTGTGAATTCCCAATTGTTTCCCAAGTTTATATTTCAATGGTCTACAAAAATAGGCTTTTTCAGATTGGCCAGTTACCCCTTTTACCATAATATAATCATCTGTTATTGGTATTAAAGCTTTATTTAACACTGAATATGTTTTCCCTGTTTATCAAAAACTTCATTTCTTTTTCTCTGTTCCCTAGTTTCATTATAACTAGAGGGTCTCCTAGGGTACGATCCTCCAGTCCATCTTAGTTTTTCTTAACATGAGCAAACACTGCCTCCCCGTTGTGATGTCCTCTTCTTTGGTTTGTTTCTGAGTCCGGGATGCTGTAGGAACTTTTGGAGAGGGCTCCTCTTCCTCACTGTCACTGCTGGGCAGTGGGAGAGATTTAGGAGTAAGTGGAGTAGACGGAGTAGGGGATAAAATAGAAAATGAAGCTGAACTTGAAATAGAAATCAGAGTTGATTCAGCTGTGCTTAGAGCTAGAGACAGAGTTGAAATAGAAATTGCTTTGGTTAAAGATGCAGTTGGAGTCAAAGGTGGGGCTGGAGTTGAAACAGAAATTGTTGCTTTAAATCAGCTTGATCAGGGAGCTGTTGTTTACACTGGGCACATTCTCTGTACCGGTTAGCAGAAGAACAATAATAACATCCTGCACAAATTTTACACTGCTAAGGCACCCAGGCACAGTGACAACCTCTAGATGCACCAAAAGCTGCAGGAAAATTCCCAAAAATACAAGATATTCCATTCACTTCTTTTCGACTTTCTAAATTCTCCACAGCCCATTGCTCCTAATCCAGAGCCACTAGTCTCCCAACAGACATCTGATATAAACCTTCTAGATACATTCTCTTATTTTCTCTGTCTATTCACCAGTTTGCTGAATTCACAAACTCCTACGAGTCAAGCCTAAACCACTTAGGTAAAGGAATTCCTTTTATTCATCTGGCCAGATTGAGTTCTCACACCGAAGTTACCCTTATTTTAATTCCAACAATCTACAAACACAGTTTCCATACCTAAAATCACAACTAAGTTCTTGTCAAGGGTTTCTATTCCTTCTTGCCAAACTGGTTCTGTCCTTTGTCTGTCCTCAATCTACTTCAAAAACATTCACGCTTCAGCTCTCAGAGGCTAATAAACTCTTTCACTCAGATATGCTGCACTTAAAACTTTTAACACAAGATGGATGTTGCCTCAAAAATACAGTTACAGTGAACACCCTCCTGTTAACCAAAACACACACACCACAGTCACAGCAGGGAGGGGGCTTTAAGGGTTTTCATACACCCCACTCGCTTCGTTTTTCCCCGGCCGTTTCAGTCGCCCGAAAACGGAACCGCGGGGTCCAAACTCCTCAATCACTTCGTGCTGGTAGCACGTCTCAACAAACTCTCTCACAATCTTTCTCACAGTCAGGACACATTCACACAGTGTAACAACCACAAATCAGGATTTGCCCTTACAATTGCTAGTCCCGGATTCTAGCAAACTGAGCCCTCTATGGCACAGCAAATGGCAAAATCCCCTTCTGCCAGCAATGACAATCCGAGCTCTCCACGGCCCGGTACAACAGCTTAAAAGCTTTCTCTGCTGGCAACCAAGTACAACTGACCAGATACCACTCAAGCTTGCAAGCACACTACAAAAGCACAGAAGCACAAGTTGTGCGTGGGACGTCTCCCACGACTTACCAACAGCCTTTCCTGACCATGCATACGCCTTACAGGTCAAATCACGACACAAACTCTTACAAAACACAACACACACGGTGCACCAATAATTCTTCCACAGCCTAGACACACAAACCCACAAAACACAAATCTGTGCACACCACACACACACACACACACACGGCGCGTGCGGAGCCGCAATCAGGATTTTCTGCGACCCATGACGGGACCCTTAGCGTCTTAAAACTCAGGCTAGCCACTCGAATTATGGATGACCAAGGTACCTTTAAACCAAAAACTGACAACAAAACCGGTTATCCTATTGCCGCTGTTGCCCCCCACCATGGGACACAGATTATCAAGGCACAACAAAAACCGGTTGCCGCTCCCCACCACCGGACACGGGTTACCAAACCAAACCAAGCCAAACCAGGCTCTGCAGAGCAACCAAGGCATGCGTTGTGCACGAGACGTCTCTCAGTGTCTTACCAACCGCCTATACCAAAAAGGCACCTATTTTTCAAGTATAAACATACCTTTTTGTCCGGAGTTTTAGTAGTCAGGAGTTCTTGTCTGCTGCTGGATGAACAGGTCGGGCAGCGGAGCCCACTCTTCCAGAAATATCCCGGGGGCGCCCTGAGGGGGCCCTCCACCCGAGCTGGTCTCACAGCCGAGCAGAACCTTCTCCTGGCTGGCTCGCCAAATTGAGTCATTGAAAACCGATATAGTCACGGACAAAGACCCTCTAACTGATTAAAGTTAGCAAGTGGTATGTTTATTCACCGGCGGGCGGCACGGGAGTCATCTCCGAAAGGCGTGGCCGCCCCGAACAAGGCTCTGTGCTCTCTATTTATTCTCCAAGATCTTACATACAATACATATGCATAACCCCAGCACCTCCCATCCCCGCTCTGTATTAAAATGAGGCTATCAGTCCTTCACGCGTGCGCAATTCTTCTCTTGAATTGGGTCGGTGGTCTCGAATTGGGTCAGTGGTCTCAAAGGATGAAGTCAGGAGAGTCTTCATCAGGTCTCTGTGACCCTCTGGCCCTGTCCAAGGTCCCCTGCTTCGTGATTGATGGATACCAAGTCCAGGTGCTGGCCATTGTTCTTACTGGTGTCAATCTGTTCTTATGACGGTTCACTTACTCCACTTTTTCTATAAACAAGCTCATAATATAATAGTTAGCTCTAGCTTGGGCATCTAATAATCATTAACCTACCATTTGCTAATCTAACTTACATCTTGATCAATATAAATTGCTTCTAACCCTTAGCTAAAATCTTAACTCTTTAAAGTCATGTATCAGTAACATGAAAACAAAGCAAGCAGAGAGCCGCATACATGCTGTACTTGTTGCAAACATGGAAAACAGACACCCTAGCATCAGAATCTCAGAAATCCCTGATAGAAGCAGAGATATGCTGCAGGAGCATGTTCGCTTGCTAGAACAAGTGAAAAACACACATATGCTGTGCACAGTGCAAAATGATGAAAAGAAGCATACACAGCGAGAGCTGTGCGCAACGTTCTCGCAAAGCACAGCTTGTTCAACTTTACAGCTTGTAACATGAAAACAAAGCCAGCAGAGAGCAACGCACATGCTGTACTTGTTGCAAACATGGAAAATAGACACCCTAGCATCAGAATCTCAGAAATCACTGATAGAAGCAGAGAAATGCTGCAGGAGCATGTTTGCTTGCTAGAACAAGTGAAAAACACACATATGCTGTGCACAGTGCAAACCTGATGAAAAGAAGCATACACAGCGAGAGCTGTGCGCACTGTTCTCGCAAAGCAGAGCTTGTTCAACTTTACAGCTTCTAACATGAAAACAAAGCAAGCAGAGAGCACGCATACATGCCTGTACTTGTTGCAAACATGGAAAACAGACACCCTAGCATCAGAATCTCAGAAATCACTGATAGAAGCAGAGAAATGCTGCAGGAGCATGTTTGCTTGCTAGAACAAGTGAAAAACACACATATGCTGTGCAGAGTGCAAACCGATGAAAAGAAGCGTACACAGCGAGAGCTGGGCGCACTGTTCTCGCAAATCAGAGCTTGTTCAACTTTACAGCTTGTAACATGAAAACAAAGCCAGCAGAGAGCAACCCACATGCCATACTTGTTGCAAACATGGAAAACAGACTCCCTAGAATCAGAATCTAAGAAATCACTGATAGAAGCAGAGAAATGCTGCAGGAGCATGTTCGCTTGCTAGAACAAGTGGAAAACACACATATGCTGTGCACAGTGCAAAATGATGAAAAGAAGCACACACAGCGAGAGCTGTGCGCACTGTTCTCGCAAAGCAGAGCTTGTTCAACTTTACAGCTTGTAACATGAAAAGAAAGCCAGCAGAGAGCAACCCACATGCTGTACTTGTTGCAAACATGGAAAACAGACACCCTAGCATCAGAATCTCAGAAATCACTGATAGAAGCAGAGAAATGCTGCAGGAGCATGTTTGCTTGCTAGAACAAGTGAAAAACACACATATGCTGTGCACAGTGCAAACCGATGAAAAGAAGCATACACAGAGAGAGCTGTGCGCACTCTTCTCGCAAAGCAGAGCTTGTTCAACTTTACCGCTTCAACCATGAAAACAAAGCCAGCAGAGAGCAACCCACATGCTGTACTTGTTGCAAACATGGAAAACAGACACCCTAGCATCAGAATCTCAGAAATCACTGATAGAAGCAGAGAAATGCTGCAGGAGCATGTTTGCTTGCTAGAACAATGTGAAAAACACACATATGCTGTGCACAGTGCAAACCTGATGAAAAGAAGCATACACAGCGAGAGCTGTGCGCACTGTTCTCGCAAAGCAGAGCTTGTTCAACTTTACAGCTTGTAACATGAAAACAAAGCCAGCAGAGAGCAACGCACATGCTGTACTTGTTGCAAACATGGAAAACAGACACCCTAGCATCAGAATCTCAGAAATCACTGATAGAAGCAGAGAAATGCTGCAGGAGCATGTTTGCTTGCTAGAACAAGTGAAAAACACACATATGCTGTGCACAGTGCAAACCGATGAAAAGAAGCATACACAGCGAGAGCTGTGCGCACTGTTCTCGCAAAGCAGAGCTTGTTCAACTTTACAGCTTGTAACATGAAAACAAAGCCAGCAGAGGGCAGCATACATGCTGTACTTGTTGCAAACATGGAAAACAGACACCCTAGCATCAGAATCTCAGAAATCACTGATAGAAGCAGAGAAATGCTGCAGGAGCATGTTTGCTTGCTAGAACAAGTGAAAAACACACATATGCTGTGCACAGTGCAAACCGATGAAAAGAAGCATACACAGCGAGAGCTGTGCGCACTGTTCTCGCAAAGCAGAGCTTGTTCAACTTTACAGCTTCTAACATGAAAACAAAGCCAGCAGAGAGCAACCCACATGCTGTACTTGTTGCAAACATGGAAAACAGACACCCTAGCATCAGAATCTCAGAAATCACTGATAGAAGCAGAGAAATGCTGCAGGAGCATGTTTGCTTGCTAGAACAAGTGAAAAACACACATATGCTGTGCACAGTGCAAACCGATGAAAAGAAGCATACACAGCGAGAGCTGTGCGCACTGTTCTCGCAAAGCAGAGCTTGTTCAACTTTACAGCTTCTAACATGAAAACAAAGCCAGCAGAGAGCAACCCACATGCTGTACTTGTTGCAAACATGGAAAACAGACACCCTAGCATCAGAATCTCAGAAATCACTGATAGAAGCAGAGAAATGCTGCAGGAGCATGTTTGCTTGCTAGAACAAGTGAAAAACACACATATGCTGTGCACAGTGCAAACCGATGAAAAGAAGCATACACAGCGAGAGCTGTGCGCACTGTTCTCGCAAAGCAGAGCTTGTTCAACTTTACAGCTTCTAACATGAAAACAAAGCCAGCAGAGAGCAACCCACATGCTGTACTTGTTGCAAACATGGAAAACAGACACCCTAGCATCAGAATCTCAGAAATCACTGATAGAAGCAGAGAAATGCTGCAGGAGCATGTTTGCTTGCTAGAACATGTGAAAAACACACATATGCTGTGCACAGTGCAAACCTGATGAAAAGAAGCATACACAGCGAGAGCTGTGAGCACTGTTCTCGCAAAGCAGAGCTTGTTCAACTGTCCAGCTTGTAACATGAAAACAAAGCCAGCAGAGAGCAACGCACATGCTGTACTTGTTGCAAACATGGAAAACAGACACCCTAGCATCAGAATCTCAGAAATCACTGATAGAAGCAGAGATATGCTGCAGGAGCATGTTTGCTTGCTAGAACAAGTGAAAAACACACATATGCTGTGCACGAGTGCAAACCGATGAAAAGAAGCATACACAGCGAGAGCTGTGCGCACTGTTCTCGCAAAGCAGAGCTTGTTCAACTTTACAGCTTGTAACATGAAAACAAAGCCAGCAGAGAGCAGCATACATGCGGTACTTGTTGCAAACATGGAAAACAGACACCCTAGCATCAGAATCTCAGAAATCACTGATAGAAGCAGAGAAATGCTGCAGGAGCCTGTTTGCTTGCTAGAACAAGTGAAAAACACACATATGCTGTGCAGAGTGCAAACCGATGAAAAGAAGCATACACAGCGAGAGCTGTGCGCACTCTTCTCGCAAAGCAGAGCTTGTTCAACTTTACAGCTTCTAACATGAAAACAAAGCCGGCAGAGAGCAGCATACTTGCCGTACTTGTTGCAAACATGGAAAACAGTACACCCTAGCATCAGAATCTCAGAAATCACTGATAGAAGCAGAGAAATGCTGCAGGAGCATGTTTGCTTGCTAGAACAAGTGAAAAACACACATATGCTGTGCAGAGTGCAAACCGATGAAAAGAAGCATACACAGCGAGAGCTGTGCGCACTCTTCTCGCAAAGCAGAGCTTGTTCAACTTTACAGCTTCTAACATGAAAACAAAGCCAGCAGGGAGCAGCATACATGCTGTACTTGTTGAAAACATGGAAAGCAGACACCCTAGCATCAGAATCTCAGAAATCACTGCTAGAAGCAGAGAAATGCTGCATACATGCTGTACTGTTTGCAAACATGGAAAACAGACACCCTAGCATCAGAATCACAGAAATCACTGCTAGAAGCAGAGAAATGCTGCAGGATCATGTTTGCTTACTAGAACAAGTGAAAAACACACATATGCTGCGCACAGTGCAAAACCGATGAAAAGAAGCATACACAGCGAGAGCTCTGCGCACTGTTCTCGCAAAGCAGAGCTAGTTCAACTTTACAGCTTGTAACATGAAGAACAATCAAGCAGAGAGCAACCCACTTGCTGTACTTGTTGCAAACATGGAAAAGAGACACCCTAGCATCAGAATCACAGAAATCACTGCTAGAAGCAGAGAAATGCTGCATACATGCTGTACTTGTTGCAAACATGGAAAACAGACACCCTAGCATCAGAATCACAGAAATCACTGATACAAGCAGGGGAAATGCTGCAGGACCATGTTTGCTTGCTAGAAGTGGTGAAAAACACACATATGCTGTGCACAGTGCAAAACCGATGAAAAGAAGCATACACAGCGAGAGCTCTGCGCACTGTTCTCGCAAAGCAGAGCGAGTTCAACTTTACAGCTTGTAACATGAAAACCAAGCAAGCAGAGAGGAACCCACTTGCTGTGCTTGTTGCAAACATGGAAAACAGACACCGTAGCATCAGAATCACAGAAATCACAGCTAGAAGCCGAGAAATGCTGCAGGAGCATGTTTGCTTACTAGAACAAGTGAAAAACACTCATATGCTGAGCACAGTGCAAAACCGATGAAAAGAAGCATACACAGCGAGAGCTCTGCGCACTGTTCTCGCAAAGCAGAGCGAGTTCGACTTTACAGCTTGTAACATGAAAACCAAGCAAGCAGGGAGCAACCCACATGCTGTACTTGTTGCAAACATGGAAAACAGACACCCTAGCATCAGAATCTCAGAAATCACTGAGAGAAGCAGAGAAATGCGGCATACATGCTGTACTTGTTGCAAACATGGAAAACAGACACCCTAGCATCAGAATCTCAGAAATCACTGATAGAAGCAGAGAAATGCTGCAGGAGCATGTTCGCTTGCTAGAACAAGTGAAAAACACACATATGCTGTGCACAGTGCAAAATGATGAAAAGAAGCATACACAGCGAGACCTATACGCACTGTTCTCGCAAAGCAGAGCTTCTTCAACTTTACAGCTTGTAACCAGAAAACAAAGCCAGCAGAGAGCAACCCACATGCTGTACTTGTTGCAAACATGGAAAACACATACCCTAGCTTCAGAATCTCAGAAATCACTGATAGAAGCAGAGAAATGCTGCAGGAGCATATTTGCTGTCTAGTACAAGTGAAAAACACACATATGCGAAGCACAGTGCAAACCGATGAAAAGAAGCGTACACAGCGAGAGCTGTGCGCACTGTTGTCGCAAAGCAGAGCTTGTTCAACTTTACAGCTTGTAACATGAAAACAAAGCCAGCAGAGAGCAGCATACATGCGGTACTTGTTGCAAACATGGAAAACAGACACCCTAGGATCAGAATCTCAGAAATCACTGATAGAAGCAGAGAAATGCTGCAGGAGCATGTTTGCTTGCTAGAAGAAGTGAAAAACACACATATGCTGTGCACAGTGCAAACCGATGAAAAGAAGCATACACAGCGAGGGCTGTGCGCACTCTTCTCGCAAAGCAGAGCTTGTTCAACTTTACCGCTTGTAAGATGAAAACAAAGCCAGCAGAGAGCAACCCACATGCTGTACTTGTTGCAAACATGGAAAACAGACACCCTAGCATCAGAATCTCAGAAATCACTGCTAGAAGCAGAGAAATGCTGCATACATGCTGTACTTGTTGCAAACATGGAAAACAGACACCCTAGTATCAGAATCACAGAAATCACTGATACAAGCAGGGGAAATGCTGCAGGACCATGTTTGCTTGCTAGAAGTGGTGAAAAACACACATATGCTGTGCACAGTGCAAAACCGATGAAAAGAAGCATACACAGCGAGAGCTCTGCGCACTGTTCTCGCAAAGCAGAGCTTGTTAAACTTTACAGCTTGTAAAATGAAAACAAAGCCAGCAGAGAGCAACCCACATGCTGTACTTGTTGCAAACATGGAAAACAGACACCCTAGCATCAGAATCTCAGAAATCACTGAGAGAAGCAGAGAAATGCGGCATACATGCTGTACTTGTTGCAAACATGGAAAACAGACACCCTAGCATCAGAATCACAGAAATCACTTCTAGAAGCAGAGAAATGCTGCAGCAGCATGTTTGCTTACTAGAACAAGTGAAAAACACACATATGCTGTGCACAGTGCAAAACCGATGAAAAGAAGCATACACAGCGAGAGCTCTGAGCACTGTTCTAGCTAAGCAGAGCAAGTTTAACTTTACAGCTTGTAACATGAAAACCAAGCAAGCAGAGAGCAACCCACTTGCTGTACTTGTTGCAAACATGGAAAACAGACACCCTAGCATCAGAATCATAGAAATCACTGCTAGAAGCCGAGAAATGCTGCATACATGCTGTACTTGTTGCAAACATGGAAAACAGACACCCTACCATCAGAATCAGAGAAATCACTGCTAGAAGCAGAGAAATGCTGCAGGAGCATGTTTGCTTACTAGAACAATTGAAAAACACACATATGCTGTGCACAGTGCAAAACCGATGAAAAGAAGCGTACACAGCGAGAGCTGTGCGCCCTGTTCTCGCAAAGCAGAGCTTGTTCAACTTTACAGCTTCTAACATGAAAACAAAGCCAGCAGGGAGCAACCCACATGCCGTACTTGTTGCAAACATGGAAAACAGACACCCTAGGATCAGAATCTCAGAAATCACTGATAGAAGCTGAGAAATGCGGCAGGAGCATGTTTGCTTGCTAGAAGAAGTGAAAAACACACATATGCTGTGCACAGTGCAAACCGATGAAAAGAAGTATACACAGCGAGAGCTGTGCGCCCTGTTCTCGCAAAGCAGAGCTTGTTCAACTTTACAGCTTCTAACATGAAAACAAAGCCGGCAGAGAGCAGCATACTTGCTGTACTTGTTGCAAACATGGAAAACGGACACCCTAGCATCAGAATCATAGAAATCACTGCTAGAAGCCGAGAAATGCTGCATACATGCTGTACTTGTTGCAAACATGGAAAACAGACACCCTACCATCAGAATCAGAGAAATCACTGCTCGAAGCAGAGAAATGCTGCAGGAGCATGTTTGCTTGCTAGAACAAGTGAAAAACACACATATGCTGTGCGCAGTGCAAACCGATGAAAAGAGGCATACACAGCGAGAGCTGTGCACCCTGTTCTCGCAAAGCAGAGCTTGTTCAACTTTACCGCTTCTAACATGAAAACAAAGCCAGCAGAGAGCAACCCACATGCTGTACTGGTTGCAAACATGGAAAACAGACACCCTAGGATCAGAATCTCAGAAATCCCTGATAGAAGCAGAGAAATGCTGCAGGAGCATGTTTGCTTGCTAGAACAAGTGAAAAACACACATATGCTGTGCGCAGTGCAAACCGATGAAAAGAGGCATACACAGCGAGAGCTGTGCGCACCTGTTCTCGCAAAGCAGAGCTTGTTCAACTTTACCGCTTCTAACATGAAAACAAAGCCAGCAGAGAGCAACCCACATGCTGTACTGGTTGCAAACATGGAAAACAGACACCCTAGCATCAGAATCTCAGAAATCACTGATAGAAGTAGAGAAATGCTGCAGGAGCCTGTTTGCTTGCTAGAACAAGTGAAAAACACACAAATGCTGAGCACAGTGCAAACCGATGAAAAGAAGCATACACAGCGAGAGCTGTGAGCACTGTTCTCGCAAAGCAGAGCTTCTTCAACTTTACAGCTTCTAACATGAAAACAAAGCAAGCAGAGAGCAACCCACATGCTGTACTTGTTGCAAACATGGAAAACAGACACCCTAGCATCAGAATCTCAGAAATCACTGATAGAAGCTGAGAAATGCGGCAGGAGCATGTTTGCTTTCTAGAACAAGTGAAAAACACACATATGCTGTGCACAGTGCAAACCGATGAAAAGAAGTATACACAGCGAGAGCTGTGCGCCCTGTTCTCGCAAAGCAGAGCTTGTTCAACTTTAAAGCTTGTAACATGAAAACAAAGCCAGCAGAGAGCAACCCACATGCTGTACTTGTTGCAAACATGGAAAACAGACACCCTAGTGTCGGGGGGCTTCCCCAACATTCAGGTGGTTTCAGGGTCCCTTTCCCCCCTGCACAGCTCCGAGCCAAGCCGAAGGAAGAGACGGAGTCTTCAGGTGTAGATTTTTCAAGGTTGCATTTTTCGTTTATTGTTTCTTATCTTACAAATTTCTCACAGTCCAACATGATGTTTGCAGCTGCATGGACTTCTCACGTCTCCCCCCGAGCTGGGCAGTCCTTAATCTTTTATACTAATTACTACGTGTTCGTTATTTACTATTTCTTACCAATGTCTATCATTATTACTAAAAAGGTCATCTATACACTGACCCAATCCTCACTAACTACTTTGTGCCAACGTCATAGCAGAAATGGAGTGAGGGAAAGAGAAGGAAGAAGAAGGAGGCAACGCCCCAGATTCTCCATCTTGTCCCCATTCACTCCAATGCTATGAACCTAAAATTACTATTTTTTCACTCTATGATAAACTAAACTACTATTTTTCACACTCCCGTGGCCTGCAAACCCTCTCTCAGTTTAGGAAGTTTTTCCCATGGACTGAGATCAAAGCCAGTGTCTCTCTGAGCTCTGGGCTGGGGTCTCAGAGCCCCCTGCCCAGGTCTCTGACCCTCCAGGGCAACCAAAGGAATGCCCTGGACTCCAACATCTCCCCCTCCTGTTTGAACTAAAAACACTTCTTTGGCCACTTTGTCTACGGCTCGCCGTATACATAGAAACAAACACGGCAAAATTATGAGAAGGATTACAAGCCCCATTAAAATATATATAACTATTTTTAAAAGTTCCTTCTACAGTGATGAAAGGTTAAACAAATTTAACAAACTATCTATCTATGATGCAGTTACTTCTCTAAGTTTGTTCACACTCTCCTGCAATTGCCTGACGTTTTCATGAATGGATTTGGAATGATCTGACAAATTCATGCAGCACATTCCCTCAAATTCCTTACACTTATGCTTGTGGGTCAGCAAAAGGTAATCAATCGCTGCCTTGTTTTGGAGAGTTGCTCGTCTTACACTGTCAATGTCTAACAACATGTCACTCAGTGCAAGAGAGAAAGCTTGGGCATGTTTGCTCAGCCAACAACTTACATGATCTAATTGTGTCAAGGCTGCTCTTGATGCTACCTGTGGGTAAAAAATTGCAACTGCAATTCTCTGAGCTTTGCTCTATGTGTGAACTTCATCATTACAATTTGGGTCATACATTTGAACTGATCTTTTCCCTCTCTGTTTTAGTTTTCTCATCAGTGTCATGTTGGGTGTTAGCAATGAAAGCATTCTAATGCTGCACGGACTACCTGTGGCATTTGCAGGAATCGCGGGCTAAATTTTGTTCCCACAAATGAAAAAGTTTCCCTTTGGTAACTGAGCTGGAACATGATTGGATGGTTTTTTTAGCATCTTAGTGTAATTACACTAAGATGATGAATTTCTGTAAAAATTGAGGTTTGGAGTGACGTCTATAGTTTTATTTTTTGCCACTCCAGAAAGGCCGAATTTCACACAGAATTGCATTGGGACTGATCTAAGAATTTCCAGTTCCTGGGGTTCAAAAGGAGCTACAGGAAGGAATTTCACCTAAACATCCTATTGGTCTACTGGATTTACAATGGACTTTGAAATTTCTGAAGGGATGTTTTTTGGAATTGGCCATTCAGTTACTGGCAATCCTACTAAACATGTTGAGAAAGGTTTCCCTGGTCTTGAGTGTGTCAGGCAGATGGTATCTAAACCTGATGCATTGGCTAGAGTTTCCCAAACATTCTCTTTTGGTTGAGCTACGGGCAAAACTGCCGCATTGCTCAAGGCAACCAAGAAGAGAATGAGGCATAAGGATAGTTCTTTCATTTTCAATGACTTTTTTCTCTTGGGAATCTCTAAAAATGCAACACTACCTAAGTCCCAAAGAACTCAAGTCTTAGAGTCTTTTTTGCACGTAGAACGAAGGGATGTCTGCTGCTCTGACACTAGCTCACGTCTGCGTGCTCACTTCTTTTCCTCCGGTCTTGGGGTCCGTCTCTGCTTGCGTCTGGACTCGGTACGGTTTCACGTGTCTTGCTGCTAGCTACTTTGGCCCAACTGCTGTGGAGACACAAGCAAATCCTTTGCCCCAAGTTATCAATTTGAATGGTCTTTCAATTTGACCTGTTTCTGGGTTTCTGACCAAAACTAAAGGGTTTTCTTTCAGTTTTGCTCTTGTGCTGTTTGAAAAATGCCTCATGATTGGTGGAGTTGGCTCTGTAAAAGAGCCATTGAGAAAATTCAACACATACAAGGCTTTATTTAAGCGCATGTATGGTGTTGCGTCTGCTTCTCCTCTTTTTTGTCTGTCCAAAAGGGATTTCAATGTTTGATGTGTTCTTTCAATGATTGCCTGACCTGTTGGAGAGTGTGGGATACTAAAGGTATGATGGACACCCCACCTCTTCAGGAATTTGTCAAGCACTTTCTTTATGTATGTTGGTCTGTTGTCTGTTTTGATTTCTTGCGGCACGCTTAAAGATGCAAATGCCTGCAAGAAATGTCGACAAGCGTGTTGTGCTGTCTCACTTGTGTGCAATGATGCGAAGACTGCACCTGAAAATGTGTCAACTGAAACATGAACATTTTTGAGTTTCCCAAAGGATGGATACTTTGTGACATCAGTTTGCCATAACTGCAAACTGTGCAATCCTCTTGGATTGACTGCTCCCATTGATGCAGGAGGCTGCACAAGCTGGCAATCTGGGCAAGCACTAATGATTTTTTTTGCTTGACTTTTGGAAATGTGAAAGCCTTCCATTAGTGCTTGAGCATTCTGATGAAAGAATGCATGACTCAATTTTGCCTGTTCAAAAATGTTCGGTAAAGTCCTTGAAATTGGCATGGTCAATTTGTCTGCGTGTGCATTGCTTTCTGCTAAAAAACCTGGAAGGGATGAATGTGCTCTGATGTGAGAGATAAAGTATTTATGTTTTCTGTTTTGCAACAATGTCCTTATGCATAGTAAATATGAATACAATTTTTCATTGTCAACTTCTCTCAAAAGTGAACCTTCAAGCTTCTTGACTACATTAGCTACGTAAGCTGAGTCTGTGACTAAGTTAAAAGGTTGCTGGAACAGCTCAAAAGTTCTGACCACTGCTGCTAATTCTACTATTTGTGGTGACCCTTGTACTATTCTTATATCTGATTTCCACTCCCCCGTGATGTCATTCTGCTATGTACTTACTGATTTGTGAGTCTTTCCTGAGCTGTCAGTAAAAACCGTTATTGTATCTAACGGCACTTCACTTATTTTCGGTTTTTCTCTGAAACTTATTTTTGCTTTCAACAGCTTGTGACTTGGGAAATGAATAGTACAAACACTTGAGTAATTTAACAATGCAATCTGCAAATCCTCTGACTTGCAAAGCCTAATCAAAATAATCTTTTTTCAAAGGCAGGTAAATTGTTGTAAAATCTTTGCCTGCCATTGTTTGCAGCTTGGTCCTAGCTTTGATGATGATCTGAGCTATCATTTCCAGACTTGAGAGGATCGTCCTCGGAGACTTGTAAGATAAAAAAATCTACTCTAAAATCAACAATGGGTCTTTCTGTGATGAATCCCACTGAAAAATCAATCCATACAACTGTATTTTTTCCCCCAACACTGCAAGAAAAAAAGGTAAAGATGTTACAAAGCGATGTGCCTGTCTCTGCTGGAGGGCTCCAGCAATTTTCTTAAGGGCTTCCCGAGCTTCTGGGGTGAGGCTTCTGGGAGATTTGATGTTACTGTCCCTTTTCAAGAGATTGAACAACGGCGCAAGTTCATCATTTGTGATCCCTAAGATGGATCTCATCTAGTTGATTTCCCCCAAAAGTTGTTGCAAATCCTGTAAGTTGTTAACTTCTGTTTTAATTTCTATTTTCTGTGGTTTCACTGTTTGTTCAGTGATTTTCCATCCTAAGTATTTCCAAGGTGCAATTTCCTGAATTTTTGAAGTTGAAATTTCCAAACTTGCATGTTGCACTTCTGTGATCACACAGTCACGAGCTCTCTGCAATTCCTGTTGTGTCGGTGCTGCAATGAGCAGATCATCTATATAATGAATGATTTTTGCTCCTGGATGTTTCTCTCGAGCTGGAGACAGTGCCCGTGCAACAAACCATTGGCAGATGGTCGGCGAGTTCTGGAGTCCTTGAGGAAGAACAACCTAATGGTATCTCTGCAGAGGCTCCTCCCTGTTGACACTTGGGATGGAAAAGGCAAATCGAGGAGCATCATTTGGATGAAGTGGAATGTTGAAAAAACAGTCTTTGAGATCAATGATCACAAGCGGCCAATCTCTCGGAATCATTGAGAGAGATGGAAGCCCCAGCTGAAGTGGTCTCATTTCCTCAATGACCTCATTGATTTTTCTGAAGCATCTGTCCCTGAGAAAAAACTTCGAGAGAAAGAAGATGTGGGATCGTGGCGAAATGCTGTTTCAGTGAACCTGCGAAAAAACTTGTTCATAAAGTCCTCAGATAACAAAAATGATGAAGCTTGCTGTGCGAACTTAAGTGCCTTTACTCTTGTGGCAGGAATCCCCTCTGATGCTGTGATTCTGATTATATCTTCATCTGTGATTGACATCTCCTGGTCCTCTTCAACTACATCATCATCCTTCAGTATTGGCAGAGGTTCTCTCGGCTTCTGTTTGAATCGCTGTTCTGAAGAGGTTGATTTTTTATATGAAACTGGAAAAAAATGATGCAGCGTGGGTGTGTCTTCCCAAACCGATGCTTCAGTTGATGCGACTGATGATCTCTGCGCTCGCTGTCTCTCTGCCTCACCCCTCGGTGACGTCGGCACACTGACAGCTGTTTTTTGCGGGCTCGGAGTTCTGAAGTATCTTTTAAATTCTGGAAAAGCCTGTAAAATCTGAGATATTTTTGGACGCGCGCCCATCCGCAATACCTCAGCAGCTGTCCCTGGATCACCGCACGCAGGCGGCTCAGGTTTATAGCTGCTCGTGGACGTGATCGGGCCCCGCAGCCCCGGCTGCCTGGGGGCGGTACTCTCGAGGCTCTCCCCGCTTCGGCTACGCCTTATCCCTGCTCGCTCCGTCTCCGCTGGCTCCGCCCCTGCCCATCTCGGCCCGGCAGTCTCCAGCGGGATACCCCGCCCCATCTTACGTTCAAGGTCAGCCCCGTCTCTTTCGTCATCGGAATCAGCACCCCCCCGAAGAGGAACGCGCCTCGGGCTTTGCCCTGCCCGTGTCGCGCCTGCGCCTGGACTGGCCGCAAGGATTTCTGGGGTTTGTAGTATTTGGCCTGTTCTCGAGCCCTCCCCCGCTGCGGCCCTATCCCCCACAGACTGTTCTCGGCGATCTGCACTTCTGTCTCCCGACGCGCCTTGCAATCGCGTCCCGTCGCCTCCTGCCGCCTCGGCTCCTCGCGCGGCTTCGCCCCCCCGCGCGGTCTCGCTCTCCCGCGCAGTCTCGCTCCCCCTCCGCGGTTCTGATGGCACTCGCCACTGCTCTTTCGCCCCCCCGTCTTCTCCACTCGCACCCGGTTTTCCCACGGGAAGGGAAAGGAGCAATGGCGAAGGAGGGGTTTTTCGCTGCGGTGACTCTGGAGGTGTAAAGGGACTTCTAGGTGGAGTTCTTCCCCCCCCCTCCGTGTGCGAATGTGGGGTTTGTTCTTGGATTGCTTCAAAGAAAAGCATGTCTAAATCCTCCTGCTCTGTTGGATGGATCAGAAGCTTCATTCTCCTGGAATCAATTTTGGGGCTTTTGATGAGCTTTCTGTTGGACCTTGAGATAGTTTTGTTCTTTCCCCTCCCCCTTCTCTTTCCCCTGGGGGATGTGTCAATCCTGGAGTTAGCATGGCTATCTCTTCTGGCTCTGTGCTAACCTCCCTTTGCTTGCTTGGCAGGTGTCCAACTCCGGACGCTTCTCTGCTATATTCTGTTATAACTTCTAACATAATTCTCTCAGCCGACAAAAGTTTTGCGGCAATTTTATTTTTTCTTGTGGCATTATCATAAAGTTTTCTGTTCACTTCTTGCCAAAAACTTGGCTCAAAAAGAAACTGAGTTTCACATTGTGAATAGTTACATTTGACCCATAACATTAGGGCTCGGAGCTCCTTATCTTTCAGCGCTATATTGTATTTTGATATTATTTCTTTTAACTGTTCTAATATAATAATTCTCTCTTGTGATGTTGTCCCTCCCATGGGTGTGGTGTATTCTGAATCTCACTGGTCTTACCAATACAAAGGTTTGCTGCAGCTCTGGTCTAATTTGTCTCAGAGATGTCCCGATGTCTGTCCAGCAGATCTCAGGATGACAGGTTCCCGGGCCCTGGAAAACTGTCGTCTGGGACAAAGTGGAACGAGGTGTTCTTCTTTTGGCCAAACAGGTGTTTTTCTTCTCCGGAGATCTCGGCTTGGCAGTTTGATGTTCTGGGAGCTTTTGATTTTTCTGCAGAGGTTTTGTGACCTTTTTTCGGTGCTCCTTTTCAGGAGTGTGAGTCAGGGATGCCAGATGTTGTCCGGCTAGGGACGCTAGATGTTTCTGCCTACTCACTCAGAGAAGCTAGGTGTTTCTTTCGCCCACCCAGGGACGCCAGATGTCGGGGGGCTTCCCCAACATTCAGGTGGTTTCAGGGTCCCTTTCCCCCCTGCACAGCTCCGAGCCAAGCCGAAGGAAGAGACGGAGTCTTCAGGTGTAGATTTTTCAAGGTTGCATTTTTCGTTTATTATTTCTTATCTTACAAATTTCTCACAGTCCAACATGATGTTTGCAGCTGCATGGACTTCTCACGTCTCCCCCCGAGCTGGGCAGTCCTTAATCTTTTATACTAATTACTACGTGTTCGTTATTTACTATTTCTTACCAATGTCTATCATTATTACTAAAAAGGTCATCTATACACTGACCCAATCCTCACTAACTACTTTATGCCAACGTCATAGCAGAAATGGAGTGAGGGAAAGAGAAGGAAGAAGAAGGAGGCAACGCCCCAGATTCTCCATCTTGTCCCCATTCACTCCAATGCTATGAACCTAAAATTACTATTTTTTCACTCTATGATAAACTAAACTACTATTTTTCACACTCCCGTGGCCTGCAAACCCTCTCTCAGTTTAGGAAGTTTTTCCCATGGACTGAGATCAAAGCCAGTGCCTCTCTGAGCTCTGGGCTGGGGTCTCAGAGCCCCCTGCCCAGGTCTCTGACCCTCCAGGGCAACCAAAGGAATGCCCTAGACACCAACACCCTAGCATCAGAATCTCAGAAATCACTGATAGAAGCAGAGAAATGCTGCAGGAGCATGTTTGCTGTCTAGAACAAGTGAAAAACACACATATGCTGGGCACAGTGCAAACCGATGAAAAGAAGCATACACAGCGAGAGCTGTGAGCACTGTTCTCGCAAAGCTGAGCTTCTTCAACTGTCCAGCTTGTAATATGAAAACAAAGCCAGCAGAGAGCAACCCACATGCTGTACTTGTTGCAAACATGGAAAACAGACACACTAGCATCAGAATCTCAGAAATCACTGATAGAAGCAGAGATATGCTGCAGGAGCATGCTTGCTTGCTAGAACAAGTGAAAAACACACATATGCTGTGCGCAGTGCAAACCGATGAAAAGAAGCATACACAGCGAGAGCTGTGCGCAGTGTTCTCGCAAAGCAGAGGTTGTTCAACTTTACAGCTTCTAACATGAAAACAAAGCCAGCAGAGAGCAACCCACATGCCGTACTTGTTGCAAACATGGAAAACAGAAACCCTAGCATCAGAATCTCAGAAATCACTGATAGAAGCAGAGAAATGCTGCAGGAGCATGTTTGCTTGCTAGAACAAGTGAAAAACACACATATGCTGTGCACAGTGCAAACTGATGAAAAGAAGCATACACAGCGAGAGCTGTGCAGCACTGTTCTCGCAAAGCAGAGCTTGTTCAACTTTACAGCTTCGTAACATGAAAACAAAGCCAGCAGAGAGCAACCCACATGCTGTACTTGTTGCAAACATGGAAAACAGACACCCTAGCATCAGAATCTCAGAAATCACTGATAGAAGCAGAGAAATGCTGCAGGAGCATGTTTGCTTGCTAGAACAAGTGAAAAACACACATATGCTGTGCACAGTGCAAACCGATGAAAAGAAGCATACACAGCGAGAGCTGTGCGCACTGTTCTCGCAAAGCAGAGCTTGTTCAACTTTACAGCTTGTAACATGAAAACAAAGCCAGCAGAGGAGCAACCCACATGCTGTACTTGTTGCAAACATGGAAAACAGACACCCTAGCATCAGAATCTCAGAAATCACTGATAGAAGCAGAGAAATGCTGCAGGAGCATGTTTGCTTGCTAGAACAAGTGAAAAACACACATATGCTGTGCAGAGTGCAAACCGATGAAAAGAAGCATACACAGCGAGAGCTGTGAGCACTGTTCTCGCAAAGCAGAGCTTGTTCAACTTTACAGCTTCTAACATGAAAACAAAGCCAGCAGAGAGCAACCCACATGCTGTACTTGTTGCAAACATGGAAAACAGACACCCTAGCATCAGAATCTCAGAAATCACTGATAGAAGCAGAGAAATGCTGCAGGAGCATGTTTGCTTGCTAGAACAAGTGAAAAACACACATATGCTGTGCACAGTGCAAACCGATGAAAGAAGCATACACAGCGAGAGCTGTGCACACTGTTCTCGCAAATCAGAGCTTGTTCAACTTTACAGCTTCTAACATGAAAACAAAGCCAGCAGAGAGCGACCCACATGCTGTACTTGTTGCAAACATGGAAAACAGACACCCTAGCATCAGAATCCAGAAATCACTGATAGAAGCAGAGAAATGCTGCAGGAGCATGTTTGCTTGCTAGAACAAGTGAAAAACACACATATGCTGTGCACAGTGCAAACTGATGAAAAGAAGCATACACAGCGAGAGCTGTGCGCACTGTTCTCGCAAAGCAGAGCTTGTTCAACTTTACAGCTTCGTAACATGAAAACAAAGCCAGCAGAGAGCAACCCACATGCTGTACTTGTTGCAAACATGGAAAACAGACACCCTAGCATCAGAATCTCAGAAATCACTGATAGAAGCAGAGAAATGCTGCAGGAGCATGTTTGCTTGCTAGAACAAGTGAAAAACACACATATGCTGTGCACAGTGCAAACCGATGAAAAGAAGCATACACAGCGAGAGCTGTGAGCACTGTTCTCGCAAAGCAGAGCTTGTTCAACTTTACAGCTTCTAACATGAAAACAAAGCCAGCAGAGAGCAACCCACATGCTGTACTTGTTGCAAACATGGAAAACAGACACCCTAGCATCAGAATCTCAGAAATCACTGATAGAAGCAGAGAATGCTGCAGGAGCATGTTTGCTTGCCTAGAACAAGTGAAAAACACACATATGCTGTGCACAGTGCAAACCGATGAAAAGAAGCATACACAGCGAGAGCTGTGCGCACTGTTCTCGCAAAGCAGAGCTTGTTCAACTTTACAGCTTGCTAACATGAAAACAAAGCCAGCAGAGAGCAACCACATTGCCTGTACTTGTTGCAAACATGGAAAACAGACACCCTAGCATCAGAATCTCAGAAATCACTGATAGAAGCAGAGAAATGCTGCAGGAGCATGTTTGCTTGCTAGAACAAGTGAAAAACACACATATGCTGTGCACAGTGCAAACTGATGAAAAGAAGCATACACAGCGAGAGCTGTGCGCACTGTTCTCGCAAAGCAGAGCTTGTTCAACTTTACAGCTTCTAACATGAAAACAAAGCCAGCAGAGAGCAACCCACATGCTGTACTTGTTGCAAACATGGAAAACAGACACCCTAGCATCAGAATCTCAGAAATCACTGATAGAAGCAGAGAAATGCTGCAGGAGCATGTTTGCTTGCTAGAACAAGTGAAAAACACACATATGCTGTGCACAGTGCAAACCGATGAAAAGAAGCATACACAGCGAGAGCTGTGCGCACTGTTCTCGCAAAGCAGAGCTTGTTCAACTTTACAGCTTCTAACATGAAAACAAAGCCAGCAGAGAGCAACCCACATGCTGTACTTGTTGCAAACATGGAAAACAGACACCCTAGCATCAGAATCTCAGAAATCACTGATAGAAGCAGAGAAATGCTGCAGGAGCATGTTTCGCTTGCTAGAACAAGTGAAAAACACACATATGCTGTGCACAGTGCAAACGATGAAAAGAAGCATACACAGCGAGAGCTGTGCGCACTGTTCTCGCAAAGCAGAGCTTGTTCAACTTTACAGCTTCGTAACATGAAAACAAAGCCAGCAGAGAGCAACCCACATGCTGTACTTGTTGCAAACATGGAAAACAGACACCCTAGCATCAGAATCTCAGAAATCACTGATAGAAGCAGAGAAATGCTGCAGGAGCCTGTTTGCTTGCTAGAACAAGTGAAAAACACACATATGCTGTGCACAGTGCAAACCGATGAAAAGAAGCATACACAGCGAGAGCTGTGAGCACTGTTCTCGCAAAGCAGAGCTTGTTCAACTTTACAGCTTCTAACATGAAAACAAAGCCAGCAGAGAGCAACCCACATGCTGTACTTGTTGCAAACATGGAAAACAGACACCCTAGCATCAGAATCTCAGAAATCACTGATAGAAGCAGAGAAATGCTGCAGGAGCATGTTTGCTTCTAGAACAAGTGAAAAACACACATATGCTGTGCCCTGTGCAAACCGATGAAAAGAAGCATACACAGCGAGAGCTGTGCGCACTGTTCTCGCAAAGCAGAGCTTGTTCAACTTTACAGCTTCTAACATGAAAACAAAGCAAGCAGAGAGCAACCCACATGCTGTACTTGTTGCAAACATGGAAAACAGACACCCTAGCATCAGAATCTCAGAAATCACTGATAGAAGCAGAGAAATGCTGCAGGAGCATGTTTCGCTTGCTAGAACAAGTGAAAAACACACATATGCTGTGCACCGTGCAAACTGATGAAAAGAAGCATACACAGCGAGAGCTGTGAGCACTGTTCTCGCAAAGCAGAGCTTGTTCAACTTTACAGCTTCTAACATGAAAACAAAGCCAGCAGAGAGCAACCCACATGCTGTACTTGTTGCAAACATGGAAAACAGACACCCTAGCATCAGAATCTCAGAAATCACTGATAGAAGCAGAGAAATGCTGCAGGAGCATGTTTGCTTGCTAGAACAAGTGAAAAACACACATATGCTGTGCACAGTGCAAACCGATGAAAAGAAGCATACACAGCGAGAGCTGTGCGCACTGTTCTCGCAAAGCAGAGCTTGTTCAACTTTACAGCTTCTAACATGAAAACAAAGCCAGCAGAGAGCAACCCACATGCTGTACTTGTTGCAAACATGGAAAACAGACACCCTAGCATCAGAATCTCAGAAATCACTGATAGAAGCAGAGAAATGCTGCAGGAGCATGTTTGCTTGCTAGAACAAGTGAAAAACACACATATGCTGTGCACAGTGCAAACCGATGAAAAGAAGCATACACAGCGAGAGCTGTGCGCACTGTTCTCGCAAAGCAGAGCTTGTTCAACTTTACAGCTTCTAACATGAAAACAAAGCCAGCAGAGAGCAACCCACATGCTGTACTTGTTGCAAACATGGAAAACAGACACCCTAGCATCAGAATCTCAGAAATCACTGATAGAAGCAGAGAAATGCTGCAGGAGCCTGTTTGCTTGCTAGAACAAGTGAAAAACACACATATGCTGTGCACAGTGCAAACCGATGAAAAGAAGCATACACAGCGAGAGCTGTGCGCACTGTTCTCGCAAAGCAGAGCTTGTTCAACTTTACAGCTTCTAACATGAAAACAAAGCCAGCAGAGAGCAACCCACATGCTGTACTTGTTGCAAACATGGAAAACAGACACCCTAGCATCAGAATCTCAGAAATCACTGATAGAAGCAGAGAAATGCTGCAGGAGCATGTTTGCTTGCTAGAACAAGTGAAAAACACACATATGCTGTGCACAGTGCAAACCGATGAAAAGAAGCATACACAGCGAGAGCTGTGCGCACTGTTCTCGCAAAGCAGAGCTTGTTCAACTTTACAGCTTCTAACATGAAAACAAAGCCAGCAGAGAGCAACCCACATGCTGTACTTGTTGCAAACATGGAAAACAGACACCCTAGCATCAGAATCTCAGAAATCACTGATAGAAGCAGAGAAATGCTGCAGGAGCATGTTTGCTTGCTAGAACAAGTGAAAAACACACATATGCTGTGCACAGTGCAAACCGATGAAAAGAAGCATACACAGCGAGAGCTGTGCGCACTGTTCTCGCAAAGCAGAGCTTGTTCAACTTTACAGCTTGCTAACATGAAAACAAAGCCAGCAGAGAGCAACCCACATGCTGTACTTGTTGCAAACATGGAAAACAGACACCCTAGCATCAGAATCTCAGAAATCACTGATAGAAGCAGAGAAATGCTGCAGGAGCATGTTTGCTTGCTAGAACAAGTGAAAAACACACATATGCTGTGCACAGTGCAAACCGATGAAAAGAAGCATACACAGCGAGAGCTGTGCGCACTGTTCTCGCAAAGCAGAGCTTGTTCAACTTTACAGCTTGTAACATGAAAACAAAGCCAGCAGAGAGCAACCCACATGCTGTACTTGTTGCAAACATGGAAAACAGACACCCTAGCATCAGAATCTCAGAAATCACTGATAGAAGCAGAGAAATGCTGCAGGAGCATGTTTGCTTGCTAGAACAAGTGAAAAACACACATATGCTGTGCACAGTGCAAACCGATGAAAAGAAGCATACACAGCGAGAGCTGTGCGCACTGTTCTCGCAAAGCAGAGCTTGTTCAACTTTACAGCTTGTAACATGAAAACAAAGCCAGCAGAGAGCAACCCACATGCTGTACTTGTTGCAAACATGGAAAACAGACACCCTAGCATCAGAATCTCAGAAATCACTGATAGAAGCAGAGAAATGCTGCAGGAGCATGTTTGCTTGCTAGAACAAGTGAAAAACACACATATGCTGTGCACAGTGCAAACCGATGAAAAGAAGCATACACAGCGAGAGCTGTGCGCACTGTTCTCGCAAAGCAGAGCTTGTTCAACTTTACAGCTTCTAACATGAAAACAAAGCCAGCAGAGAGCAACCCACATGCTGTACTTGTTGCAAACATGGAAAACAGACACCCTAGCATCAGAATCTCAGAAATCACTGATAGAAGCAGAGAAATGCTGCAGGAGCATGTTTGCTTGCTAGAACAAGTGAAAAACACACATATGCTGTGCACAGTGCAAACCGATGAAAAGAAGCATACACAGCGAGAGCTGTGCGCACTGTTCTCGCAAAGCAGAGCTTGTTCAACTTTACAGCTTCTAACATGAAAACAAAGCCAGCAGAGAGCAACCCACATGCTGTACTTGTTGCAAACATGGAAAACAGACACCCTAGCATCAGAATCTCAGAAATCACTGATAGAAGCAGAGAAATGCTGCAGGAGCATGTTTGCTTGCTAGAACAAGTGAAAAACACACATATGCTGTGCACAGTGCAAACTGATGAAAAGAAGCATACACAGCGAGAGCTGTGCGCACTGTTCTCGCAAAGCAGAGCTTGTTCAACTTTACAGCTTCTAACATGAAAACAAAGCCAGCAGAGAGCAACCCACATGCTGTACTTGTTGCAAACATGGAAAACAGACACCCTAGCATCAGAATCTCAGAAATCACTGATAGAAGCAGAGAAATGCTGCAGGAGCATGTTTGCTTGCTAGAACAAGTGAAAAACACACATATGCTGTGCACAGTGCAAACCGATGAAAAGAAGCATACACAGCGAGAGCTGTGCGCACTGTTCTCGCAAAGCAGAGCTTGTTCAACTTTACAGCTTCTAACATGAAAACAAAGCCAGCAGAGAGCAAGCCCACATGCTGTACTTGTTGCAAACATGGAAAACAGACACCCTAGCATCAGAATCTCAGAAATCACTGATAGAAGCAGAGAAATGCTGCAGGAGCATGTTTGCTTGCTAGAACAAGTGAAAAACACACATATGCTGTGCACAGTGCAAACCGATGAAAAGAAGCATACACAGCGAGAGCTGTGCGCACTGTTCTCGCAAAGCAGAGCTTGTTCAACTTTACAGCTTGTAACATGAAAACAAAGCCAGCAGAGAGCAAGCCTACATGCTGTACTTGTTGCAAACATGGAAAACAGACACCCTAGCATCAGAATCTCAGAAATCACTGATAGAAGCAGAGAAATGCTGCAGGAGCATGTTTGCTTGCTAGAACAAGTGAAAAACACACATATGCTGTGCACAGTGCAAACCGATGAAAAGAAGCATACACAGCGAGAGCTGTGCGCACTGTTCTCGCAAAGCAGAGCTTGTTCAACTTTACAGCTTCTAACATGAAAACAAAGCCAGCAGAGAGCAACCCACATGCTGTACTTGTTGCAAACATGGAAAACAGACACCCTAGCATCAGAATCTCAGAAATCACTGATAGAAGCAGAGAAATGCTGCAGGAGCATGTTTGCTTGCTAGAACAAGTGAAAAACACACATATGCTGTGCACAGTGCAAACCGATGAAAAGAAGCATACACAGCGAGAGCTGTGCGCACTGTTCTCGCAAAGCAGAGCTTGTTCAACTTTACAGCTTCTAACATGAAAACAAAGCCAGCAGAGAGCAGCATACATGCTGTACTTGTTGCAAACATGGAAAACAGACACCCTAGCATCAGAATCTCAGAAATCACTGATAGAAGCAGAGAAATGCTGCAGGAGCATGTTTGCTTGCTAGAACAAGTGAAAAACACACATATGCTGTGCACAGTGCAAACCGATGAAAAGAAGCATACACAGCGAGAGCTGTGCGCACTGTTCTCGCAAAGCAGAGCTTGTTCAACTTTACAGCTTCTAACATGAAAACAAAGCCAGCAGAGAGCAACCCACATGCTGTACTTGTTGCAAACATGGAAAACAGACACCCTAGCATCAGAATCTCAGAAATCACTGATAGAAGCAGAGAAATGCTGCAGGAGCATGTTTGCTTGCTAGAACAAGTGAAAAACACACATATGCTGTGCACAGTGCAAACCGATGAAAAGAAGCATACACAGCGAGAGCTGTGCGCACTGTTCTCGCAAAGCAGAGCTTGTTCAACTTTACAGCTTGTAACATGAAAACAAAGCCAGCAGAGAGCAACCCACATGCTGTACTTGTTGCAAACATGGAAAACAGACACCCTAGCATCAGAATCTCAGAAATCACTGATAGAAGCAGAGAAATGCTGCAGGAGCATGTTTGCTTGCTAGAACAAGTGAAAAACACACATATGCTGTGCACAGTGCAAACCGATGAAAAGAAGCATACACAGCGAGAGCTGTGCGCACTGTTCTCGCAAAGCAGAGCTTGTTCAACTTTACAGCTTCTAACATGAAAACAAAGCCAGCAGAGAGCAACCCACATGCTGTACTTGTTGCAAACATGGAAAACAGACACCCTAGCATCAGAATCTCAGAAATCACTGATAGAAGCAGAGAAATGCTGCAGGAGCATGTTTGCTTGCTAGAACAAGTGAAAAACACACATATGCTGTGCACAGTGCAAACCGATGAAAAGAAGCATACACAGCGAGAGCTGTGCGCACTGTTCTCGCAAAGCAGAGCTTGTTCAACTTTACAGCTTGTAACATGAAAACAAAGCCAGCAGGGAGCAGCATACATGCTGTACTTGTTGCAAACATGGAAAACAGACACCCTAGCATCAGAATCTCAGAAATCACTGATAGAAGCAGAGAAATGCTGCAGGAGCATGTTTGCTTGCTAGAACAAGTGAAAAACACACATATGCTGTGCCCTGTGCAAACCGATGAAAAGAAGCATACACAGCGAGAGCTGTGCGCACTGTTCTCGCAAAGCAGAGCTTGTTCAACTTTACAGCTTCTAACATGAAAACAAAGCCAGCAGAGAGCAAGCCACATGCTGTACTTGTTGCAAACATGGAAAACAGACACCCTAGCATCAGAATCTCAGAAATCACTGATAGAAGCAGAGAAATGCTGCAGGAGCATGTTTGCTTGCTAGAACAAGTGAAAAACACACATATGCTGTGCACAGTGCAAACCGATGAAAGAGGAATACACAGAGAGAGCTGTGCACACTGTTCTCGCAAAGCAGAGCTTGTTCAACTTTACAGCTTCTAACATGAAAACAAAGCCAGCAGAGAGCGACCCACATGCTGTACTTGTTGCAAACATGGAAAACAGACACCCTAGCATCAGAATCTCAGAAATCACTGATAGAAGCAGAGAAATGCTGCAGGAGCATGTTTGCTTGCTAGAACAAGTGAAAAACACACATATGCTGTGCAGAGTGCAAACCTGATGAAAAGAAGCATACACAGCGAGAGCTGTGCGCACTGTTCTCGCAAAGCAGAGCTTGTTCAACTTTACAGCTTCTAACATGAAAACAAATCCAGCAGAGAGCAACCCACATGCTGTACTTGTTGCAAACATGGAAAACAGACACCCTAGCATCAGAATCTCAGAAATCACTGATAGAAGCAGAGAAATGCTGCAGGAGCATGTTTGCTTGCTAGAAGAAGCGAAAAACACACATATGCTGTGCACAGTGCAAACCGATGAAGAGAGGAATACACAGAGAGAGCTGTGCACACTGTTCTCGCAAAGCAGAGCTTGTTCAACTTTACCGCTTCTAACATGAAAACAAAGCCAGCAGAGAGCAACCCACATGCTGTACTTGTTGCAAACATGGAAAACAGACACCCTAGCATCAGAATCTCAGAAATCACTGATAGAAGCAGAGAAATGCTGCAGGAGCATGTTTGCTTGCTAGAACAAGTGAAAAACACACATATGCTGTGCACAGTGCAAACCGATGAAAAGAAGCATACACAGCGAGAGCTGTGCGCACTGTTCTCGCAAAGCAGAGCTTGTTCAACTTTACAGCTTCTAACATGAAAACAAAGCCAGCAGAGAGCAACCCACATGCTGTACTTGTTGCAAACATGGAAAACAGACACCCTAGCATCAGAATCTCAGAAATCACTGATAGAAGCAGAGAAATGCTGCAGGAGCATGTTTGCTTGCTAGAACAAGTGAAAAACACACATATGCTGTGCACAGTGCAAACCGATGAAAAGAAGCATACACAGCGAGAGCTGTGCGCACTGTTCTCGCAAAGCAGAGCTTGTTCAACTTTACAGCTTCTAACATGAAAACAAAGCCAGCAGAGAGCAACCCACATGCCTGTACTTGTTGCAAACATGGAAAACAGACACCCTAGCATCAGAATCTCAGAAATCACTGATAGAAGCAGAGAAATGCTGCAGGAGCCTGTTTGCTTTCTAGAACAAGTGAAAAACACACATATGCTGTGCCCTGTGCAAACCGATGGAAAGAAGCATACACAGCGAGAGCTGTGCGCACTGTTCTCGCAAAGCAGAGCTTGTTCAACTTTACCGCTTCTAACATGAAAACAAAGCAAGCAGAGAGCAACCCACATGCCTGTACTTGTTGCAAACATGGAAAACAGACACCCTAGCATCAGAATCTCAGAAATCACTGATAGAAGCAGAGATAATGCTGCAGGAGCCCGTTTGCTTGCTAGAAGAAGTGAAAAACACACATATGCTGTGCCCTGTGCAAACCGATGAAAAGAAGCATACACAGCGAGAGCTGTGCGCACTGTTCTCGCAAAGCAGAGTATGTTCAACTTTACAGCTTGTAACATGAAAACAAAGCCAGCAGGGAGCAGCATACATGCGGTACTTGTTGCAAACATGGAAAACAGACACCCTAGCATCAGAATCTCAGAAATCACTGATAGAAGCAGAGAAATGCTGCAGGAGCATGTTCGCTTGCCAGAACAAGTGAAAAACACACATATGCTGTGCACCGTGCAAACGGATGAAAAGAAGCATACACAGCGAGAGCTGTGAGCACTGTTCTCGCAAATCAGAGCGTGTTCAACTTTACAGCTTCTAACATGAAAAAAAAGCCAGCTGAGGGCAACCCACATGCTGTACTTGTTGCAAACATGGAAAACAGACACCCTAGCATCAGAATCCAGAAATCACTGATAGAAGCAGAGAAATGATGCAGGAGCATGTTTGATTGCTAGAACAAGTGAAAAACACACATATGCTGTGCACAGTGCAAACCGATGAAAGAAGCATACACAGCGAGGGCTGTGCGCACTCGTTCTCGCAAAGCAGAGCTTGTTCAACTTTACGGCTTGTAACATGAAAACAAAGCCAGCAGAGAGCAACCCACATGCTGTACTTGTTGCAAACATGGAAAACAGACACCCTAGCATCAGAATCTCAGAAATCACTGATAGAAGCAGAGAAATGCTGCAGGAGCATGTTTGCTTGCTAGAACATGTGAAAAACACACATATGCTGTGCACAGTGCAAACTGATGAAAAGTACCATACACAGCGAGAGCTGTGCGCACTGTTCTCGCTAAGCAGAGCTTGTTCCACTTTACAGCTTGTAATGAGTCATTGAAAACCGATATAGTCACGGACAAAAACCCTCTAACTGATTAAAGTTAGCAAGTGGTATGTTTATTCACCGGCGGGCGGCACGGGAGTCATCTCCGAAAGGCGTGGCCGCCCCGAACAAGGCTCTGTGCTCTCTATTTATTCTCCAAGATCTTACATACAATACATATGCATAACCCCAGCACCTCCCATCCCCGCTCTGTATTAAAATGAGGCTATCAGTCCTTCACGCGTGCGCAATTCTTCTCTTGAATTGGGTCGGTGGTCTCGAATTGGGTCAGTGGTCTCAAAGGATGAAGTCAGGAGAGTCTTCATCAGGTCTCTGTGACCCTCTGGCCCTGTCCAAGGTCCCCTGCTTCGTGATTGATGGATACCAAGTCCAGGTGCTGGCCATTGTTCTTACTGGTGTCAATCTGTTCTTATGACGGTTCACTTACTCCACTTTTTCTATAAACAAGCTCATAATATAATAGTTAGCTCTAGCTTGGGCATCTAATAATCATTAACCTACCATTTGCTAATCTAACTTACATCTTGATCAATATAAATTGCTTCTAACCCTTAGCTAAAATCTTAACTCTTTAAAGTCATGTATCATTTCCCCACTTCTTCTTCAAAGTTAGTAAATTCTTTTACTAATATGTAAATTCTTCTTCATCTAGCAAAACTGTGGTAGGGGGTCCTTTAAAACTGTACTATATGCTCTTAATATTAAAGTTAAAGCTGCTAGTCACTTCAGCATTTTCCAATTTCAAAGAAATATTATAACAAACAAAATCAAATTATACCAACTAAATTAAAAAAAACAATAATCAAATAAACCAAGGTATTGACCAAACCAGTTGCAGCTGGTGACTACCCTAAAAGCATATGCCACCAATGATGGGATGGGCCTTCTTCTAACCTTTAAATACTCTCTGTATAGTCTCTGTGTCATGATGCATTGCAATCAAAGTTCTCTTTCTTTCTATTTTTTTCTTATTTGCTTTAATCCATGGTGTTTCAATAATTGTGCAACTAAAATTAAGTTCATGTCTATAGGCACAGGCAATTATTTCTTGAACAGGTAGTCAAGTTTGCCTTTATATGTTGGTGGGATACAACATGTGCCTAATAGGAAAAGCCACATTCTTCAATTTTGACAAAGTTACAAACGCACAAGTTAAATTAAGTTTTCTTACACAGTTGCATTTGTAATTTTTAGCATCTGAATCAGAGACTTACAGGAGATAAA
>JAKJHU010001877.1:0-58038 GCA_022316685.1 Progne subis subis | reverse complement strand
AGAGGATCTTTCGTCCCTGGCTATGAAAGCTTCTCCCAGCTGATGTGTGGAACCAAGGAGTCATTCTGACACTGCAGGGACTCTCATAATCAAGGGTCCATGGTTTTCCTCTCCCTGCCCCAGCCCTGCAGAGCATCCCAGAGCTGTCTGGCCCTGCAGCAGGAACTGGAGGCACTGGAGGTCAGGAACAGCCACTCTGTGTCTGGAATGCTCAGGACATGCTCAGCTCAGGCAGCTCGTGCAGCACCAGGGCCAGCCCCGCTGCCCAGCACAGCAGCACAGAGTTGGCCCGGGGCTCCTCAGGCAGCTCCTGCTGCCCCAGGGACAGGGCAGCCTCTGGCCAGGGCTCCTCTGCACAGCCACGGGCTCCTGCTCTGCTCCTGGCACATGCCAGCTGCCCACAGAGCCTTTGCCAGGGGAACACGTCTGTGCTGGCCTGAGCAGCCATTGCTGCAGCCCCTGCCCTGCTGCCCACAGCCCCGAGCTGGGGCTGCTGCTCTGCAGAGCACGGGGGCTGTGCTGCCCGGGGCCCTGGGCTGCCTCTGCTGGGCTCTGCTGCTCAGGCTGGGAGACAGAGGCAGCTGATGCTGCTCCCTGCACTGACCCCCTCGCACACAGGCTCTGCTGGGGCCATGGAGGCTGCTCAGAGGTGCCTGCCTTGTTCCAGGGCTGCCCCATGGCCTTGGGGCTGCCCTGCATCCTCCTGGGGAAGTTCCCTGAGGGTCAGACCAGCCCGTGCCCAGACTCCTTTCCCTGTGCCTGCTGTGTCCCCTGGGGCTGCAGAGCTCTCCTGGCTCACAGCACACATTCAGTCCTTGATCTCGGGGTGAGCCCACCCTGGCCAGGCCTGTGCCCAGGGAGCTCCACTCCCTGCTGATCCCTGGCACACACTGTCCCTGCAGGTGCCCTGTGTTCTCCTGGCAGCTCCCAAGGCCCTCCAGACAAAGCTTCCCCTGCCATCAGCCCTGGCACCAGCTGCAGAGCCCCAGCCAGGTTCAGCACAGACCATTCCCCATCTGATGGGCCCTGGCCACCAACAAGCAGAACCTGAGCCAGCCCTGAGTGCCCTGAAGGCCACACTGGGACCCTGATCTCACCCCACTGAGCCCTGGGAGAACAAGGAACACAAGGAGCCTCTTCAGAGTCTGTTCCTTGGGCTTGTTCCTGAGAGGGACTGTGCAGGGAGAGCAAAGCCTTCCTGCCCTGCCCTCAGGAGATCCCTTTGCTGCTGCAGCTGCTGTGCTGGAGCCCAGCTGTGTCCCAGCAGTGCCCATGGCCTGTCCCTGCCTGTGGGCACAGCACGGACACGCAGCAGCACAGTGACCAAGCTGCCAGAGCACTGGGCCTGACAGCCACAGCAGGGCTGGGAAGGAGAGGCTGGAGCTGGGAAGAGCAGATGTGGGAAGAGCCAGGGCCATTGTCCCTGGCTGTGCTGCTGTGCTGGGAGTCTCTTCCCTCCACCTCTGCTCACAGGCACTGCCCCTGCAGAGACAGAGAAGGGCTGAGGAACATCTTGGACACACAGGGCAGAGCAGGACACTTTATTTTACATAAATGCACAGTGATTGGCTCCTTACTGTCTCTGCTTATCACAAGCATGGGAGATGCTGATGTAGCAATATGACTAATGGCACCGTTTTTGCAAATATATTAAAAAAAAATAAATTAAAATACACCAAATAGAATAAGAAGAAAGACACATGGCACAAAGCAGTCTGGGCCTGGAATG
Organism: Progne subis subis; assembly: GCA_022316685.1. NCBI lineage: Eukaryota > Metazoa > Chordata > Aves > Passeriformes > Hirundinidae > Progne > Progne subis. Next base: position 56,309 of record JAKJHU010001877.1, on the reverse strand, counting down.
AGTTTCATTCTGCATGCTATGCTGAAACAAAGAGGCACTTGATTGTTGGTCATTCTCCTCAGGGCATCCTCACGCTCTGGTTCCTCAGGCTCTAGATGAGGGGGTTCAGTGTTGGAGGCACCAGCGAGTACAGAAGTGACAGTGTCAGATCCAGGGATGGGCACCAGGGTGGCACAGGTGACCTTTAGGCTTTGCAGGGCCCAGGCACAAGGGCTGTGCCTGAGTCAGGGCTGAGCTCACACTCTGTCTGGGGCCAGCGAATATAGAGAGAAAAAAATGAGAAATGGCAAAAACAATGGCCTTTTTTGTGGACAGTGTTTAAGAACTAAAACACATGGATATAACCCCATACCCAAACCAACAAGAACTATCAAATATAACTTTTATTAAAATTATTTGCAGAAACTGACCAGCAGTTTAATGTTTCTGAAATTTTCCAATGACCAGTCTCCACACTGCAGCCTTGAGCTCCTGGTTCCTCAGGCTATAGATGAGGGGGTTCAGGCTGGAGATGCCACCGAGTACAGAACTGACAGGGCCAGATCCAGGGATGGGGAAGAGATGGAGGGGGCTTCAGGTAGGAAAATGTGCCAGTGCTGAGGAACAGGGAGACCACGGCCAGGTGAGGGAGGCAGGTGGAAAAGGCTTTGTGCCGTCCCTGCTCAGAGGGGATCCTCAGCACAGCCCTGAAGATCTGCACATAGGAGAAAACAATGAACACAAAACAACCAAATGCTAAGGAGGTAGTGAAAAAAGAAACCCCAAATGCCCTGATTTTGGAGTGTGAGCAGGAGAGCTTGAGGATATGTGGGATTTCACAGAAGAACTGGCCCAGGGCATTGCCCTGGCACAGGGGCAGGGAAAATGTATTGGCTGTGTGCAGCAGAGCACTGAGAAAGGCACTGGCCCAGGCAGCTGCTGCCATGTGGGCACAAGCTCTGCTGCCCAGGAGGGTCCCGTAGTGCAGGGGTTTGCAGATGGACACGTAGCGGTCGTAGCACATGATGGTCAGGAGGGAATACACTGATGAAATGAAAAACAGAAAGAGAAATACCTGTGCAGCACATGCTGAATAGGAGATGGTCCTTGTGTCCCAGAGGGAATTGTGCATGGCTTTGGGGACAGTGGTGAGGATGGAGCCCAGGTCGGTGAGGGCCAGGTTGAGCAGGAAGAAGAACATGGGCGTGTGCAGGAGGTGGCCGCAGGCTACGGCGCTGATGATGAGGCCGTTGGCCAGGAGGGCAGCCAGGGAGATGGCCAGGAAGAGGCAGAAGTGCAGGAGCTGCAGCTGCCGTGTGTGTGCCAATGGCAGCAGGAGGAAGTGGCTGATGGAGCTGCTGTTGGACATTTGCTCTCTCCAGACATTGGAACCTCTTTCAGGAGAAAAGACAATGACAGCTGAGGAGAGATTTCTCATAGAAGAGTCAAAGCCCTTTCTCACAGACCATTCCCTGCCACTAAGCACTGCCCCCCTTGTCTCAATCTAGAAGAACTTCCTTCATCTTGGTTGCTGGAGATTGCTGCAGGCCAGTGTTCAGTGAGGAGCCAGACCTCGTCCTGCAGGACGCCAGGGAGTCAGCCCTAACCCCCAGTCAGTGCAGGGGATCAGTGAGGGCAGGGGCCAGTCCTGGTATTTGAACTTGGACAAAAATCCCCTCCTAAGGCAAAGCAGCTGCCAGGGTGAAGGGATGGGGATTGCAGGAGGCAGAACAAGAGATTCTGCTGCACCTGGGGAGAACAGAGTGTCCAGTGAGGCAGGAGAATTGTCTGAGCCTTAGTGCAGACTGAGGGGAGCTGCTCTGTCCCTCTCTCCTGTTCCCAGCTGCCATGGACTTGCACCTTTCTGAGCTCCACTCCTGTGTTACCCTGGAAAGCCAGGAGACAGTGCTGAGAGCAGAGGGATCCCTGGCACACAAAGTGGCTCCTGCCTTTCCCAAAGTCAGGGAGAGTCAGCTCATTCCCAGCCTGCCCTGCCCAGAGCTCCCCAGGGCAGAGGGAGCTGGGACACCCCATTGCTGTGCTCAGCCTGCACAGGAGGAGCCCAAGGGCTGGGCCTGAGCCTGCAGCTGGAACTGCCATTCCCAGAGAGCCCGTCAGCAATGCCAGGAGCACCTGGGCAAGGCAAGGAGAGAGAGAGCTGGGCCCTGAGGAAAAGCCTTTCCCTGCCCAGCCCTGCACAGCCCCTGGCAGGCAGCAGCAGTGCAGGACAGTGGCCCTCAGGCCCTGGTCAGCAGGGAATGGGCACATGGCAGGAGAGATGCCCTTCATCTCTGGGGCTGCTCTGGCCCAGGAGGGGACTGAGGGCCCCGAGCCCCCGGGCTGAGGGCTGTGCTGGCTGCGAGGGGACACAAGAGCTGTGCTGCTCAGGGCAGTGTGTGCCCTGCAGGGCAGGGCCGGCAGGTGCCACATCTCCCCTGCAGCAGGGCTTCCCTCAGCACTGCCTCCCTCCCTCCCTGCCCACGCCTCTGCTGCTGGAGCTGTCCCAGCCCGAGCTGTTCCTGTGGCCCCGGGCTCCTTCCCTGCCAGTGCTGCCAGAGCCCAGCCCAGCCCCTGGGCCAGCTCTGCCCTGCAGCTGCTCGGGGCTGCAGGGATTAAAGAACAGCTCCCCCAGGCCTGGGCACCATGGAAAGGGGATGCTGCATGGATCTGGAGGCTGGGGAGCTGGAGGCACTTGCTGAGGTTCCCAGGAAATTGTGTCATGTTTTAAGAGCCTCGACCCTGTTCTGCCCTGCACAGCTGAGTTTCCATGCCCATCAAGCTGAGCCAGGGAAGAGCAGGAGCACAGACTGAGGAAGGTAGAGACTCAAGCGAGAAACACCTGCCCTGAATGAGCTCATGAAAAGTCCCCTCAGAAATGACCTGGGCATGAGCTGGAGCTCTGAGCAGCCCTGGCCCACACAGCACCCTCTCCATAGCAGCAGGACCTGCCCTGGCAGGAGTCACTCCTGGCACCCACAGCTCCCTTCCACCATCCATGGGAGCTCCCAGGCAGGCTGAGAGCTGCCCCTGGCAGGTGGCAGATGCCCTGGCCTGGCCAAGAGCCCTCAGGGCTGCAGGAGCTGCTCTGCACGACAGCCCTGGGCACCCCTGGCTGCAGCCCCAGCTTCAGCCCCTGCAGCCGTCCCTGGCAGCAGGAGCCGTCCTGCCCTGTCCCTCTGACGGTGCCCAGGGCAGCCCCGCTCTGGAGCACATCCTCCCCCAAAGCAGAAAGGGCAGCAGAGCCATCCTTACAGTCATGTCAGTCCTGTCCTGGGTCAGCTTGAGGAGATCCCTGCAGCCAGAGACTGACTGTGTCAGGAGTGGTGAAGATTTCTCCATGAATGAGCTCAGTCTTTTCAAAAGGTGTGAAGATTTATCGGTGAATATTCTCAGAATTATCCTTCATGTTGCTTTAGCCTCTGTCTGCTTCACTCCTGTTAGGTACCTGCAGGTAGTGCCCTCAGCCCTGCTGGGCTGGGAGAGGAGCTCAGGAGAAATGTCTTTTGAAGCTTTTCTTGATTGCATGAGCTGCCTCTGTGCCAGGAGTTCAGTCCAGCTCAGCAGCACAGGCACAGCACAAGGACTTTAATTAGTTTCTTGGGGCTTTTGATGTTTACATCAGACTCAGTCCCTGAGAGTGTTCAAACAACTTTTCAATAACTCCAAATGAAAATGAAACACTGAAGTTTCTCCAAGTTAAATGGGTCCCAGTGAGGGACACAACTCTCAAACTGTCCCCGGGTTCCAGTTAGAGCAGAACACTGCAGGCAGTGATGACAGGTGGGGACAAACAAGGCAAAGGTGTCTCTGATGCTCAGCAAACCTGGATGTGTTTCAGGAATGCAAAGGGCCAAGGCCTGAGCCCCAGCCCCTGCCAAGGCAGATCCTGTCCCTCCCTCAGTGCTCAGGGCTCTTCCCAGGACACTGGGATGTGGGGATGTGCAATGCCAAGGGCAGCACCATGGGGCGGCCCCTGCCAGGCTGCTGAGCAGGGACAAGGAGGCAATGAGGCCCCAGGCCTGCCAGGGTCACTTGTCTGCTGCTCATGGCTCAGGCCCAGGGCCAGCAGCCATGGCCCAAGTGCTGCAGGAGTTGGCTGTGTCAGGGCCTTTCAGCTGCTGCCCATGCCTGTGCCCTCTCCAGCCCAGGCTGTCCTACGGTGTCCATGCCTTGCGCCTCTGTCCCTGCAGGCTGTCGTCATCCCCCGGCTGCCCCACCTCGCTGGCCCCTTCCTTTGCTGACAGCTCTGCGTCCTGCCTGCCTCTGCCTGGCCACACAAAGCCTGGGGCTGGATACCAGGAGGGTTAATTCAACTTTTACCATGCTTGTGAAATTTTAGTGCAGGAACTAATCATGTAGGCCTGCTTTCCCAGCAAGAACAGTTGGAAGGCAAGTGGAAGACATCTGGCCCAAGAGTGCAGTGATAGAAAAACAGAAGTGAATCTGGGAAGTTTTGGTGGGTTTTATGGTAATGGCTCATGTAGTACTCTACATAACTAACACTCTTTTTAAATGACATGTCCATCCAAGGTTTTGAGTTACCACACCTCAGACATCAAGCTAGAATAAGTGATGCCCTCTTAATTGCAAATTATTGTTAAGGACCCTTATTGTGATATTTCGGAGATTTGGTTACAGCAGGGCCTGACAGAATCAAGGAATCTACTGTGACACTCATAGAAACGAAAATCCTTTTTGACACAGCAGGGCCACATGGAACCAATGGTCCATTGTGATACCACAGATCCAAGGAGACCATTGTGACACTCTGGAACCTCATGAAGACCAGGGGCCCTTGTGACACTGAGAAACCTCATGGAATCAAAAGTACAGTGTGAAAGAGAAAGGCTTCATGGAACCAGGAGCCCATTGTTAAACTGTGTGGCCCTGTGGAGCCAAGGGGACCACAGTGACATTGCAGGGCCTCATGGAACAATGGAGACTCTTCTGACACTTTGGGACCCACTGGAACCAAGGGCCATTATAGCATGGCAGGGCCTCATGGAATCAAGGGGGCTCCAGTGAACACTGTGGGTGTCCATGGGATGAAGGGACAATTCTGACACTGTGGAACCAAGGACACCATTGTGACACCATGGGGCATCATGGAACCCAAGGTCCATTGTGACACCATGGGGCCTCATGGAAGCAAGGAACCATTGTGACACTATGGAGTCTGGCAGACGAAGGGGCAGTTGTCACACTGTGTGGAACCACTGAACCAAGGAGTCCATTGTGACACTACAGGGCCCCATGGAACTAAGGATTCATGGAACAGTGCAGGAACCCATGGAACCAAATGTTCATTGTGACATTGTGGAATCCTGGAGGCCATGATGTCACTCTGAGGCCTCGTTGAACCAAGGGGCTCTGCAGGGCCTCATGGAACCAAGGAGACCCTTCTGACATTGTCAGTCCCCAGGGAACCAAGGGTCCATTGTGATACTGTGGTACCAAGGAGACCCCTGTGACACACCAAGGCCTCATGAAAGCAAGAGATCATTGTGACGCTTCAGGGCCCCATAGAAACAAGGGGCCAGCATCACACTGTGATGCCCCATGAATCCAAGGGAACAAGGAACAGGTCTGGTTGGCTTGGCCTGACTGCTCCAGCTGACCTCAGCATATTGAGGGTCTCTTCTCATGTTCCCCTCAAACACTGGGCTCTGGGCTTTCCTTCAAACGCAAAACAACTTTCCTTCTCACTCAAGCGTCCATGGCCAATATGGGATTCCCCCTCTAAATTTCCTAATACTCAGGGATTGCTCCCAGACAAAAGTTGCCATTACCAACATCTGACTGACCCTATCTTCCTGAGAGCTGGCTCTCACCTGCCTTCAAACACTGAGGCTCTGTGCTTTCCTTCCTATGGAAAAGAACTGTTCCTCCTGCACAGGCACCCATGGCCAAAATTGGTACATCTCCTCAAAAATTCCTGTAGGTAAGGATATTTCCCAGACAAAAGCTGCCAGCACAGACAGCTCTTGCTGGCCTTGGCCCCTGGTGGTTGCCTCTAATCTGACTTGATTCACTGGAGCTCTGCCCTTTCCTTCCTACGGAAAAGAACATCTCCAGATGCCCATTTGGGATTTCAGCTTCAAAACTCCTATATCCAAAGATTGCTCCTTGATGAAACCTGACATTACACACAGCTATGGTTGGCCTTGGTCTCCTGGGAGCCAGCTCTCACCTGCCTTCCAAACACTGGGTCTCTCTGCGTTTCTTTCTATGGAAAAGAACGGGCCTTCTCCTCCAGGCAAAAAGGGTTGAAATTGGGATTGAACATTCAACATTTGAAAATGAAAGGGTTGCTCCCAGAAAAACCTGCCAGGACAGACAGGTCTGGCTGGCCGTGGCTTCTGGTGACTGCAGTTCATCAGCCCCTGAAACACTGGAGCTCTGTGGTTTCCTTCCTGTGGAGACCATGGTGACATTGTGGAGCCCCAGGATCCATGGACACGATTCTGACACTTTGAGGCCTTCTGAAATGACATTGGCCACTGTGGAGATGCTGTGAATTCCAGGTACCATTGTGACACTGCAGGTTACCATGGATCCCAGCGGCCACTGTGACACTGCGGGGCCTCATGGAACCAAGGGGATCATTGTGTGGAGCAGCAGGGCTTTGTGGAACCACGAGGCCATTGTTGCTGTACAGGGCCTGGTGGAACCGAAGGGCCACTGTGATCCTGCAGGGCACCGTGGGTCCATGGAGACCATTGTGGCATTGCAAGGCCCCATGGAATCATGGAGACCATGGTGACACTGCAGGGCCCCACAGAACCAAAGGGCCATTGTGACACCTCAGAAGAAGGGAGATCATTGTGGCATTTCAAGGCCCCATGGAATCATGGAGACCATGGTGACACTGCAGGGCCCCACAGAACCAAAGGGCCATTGTGACCCTGCTGGGCCTCTAGGAAGCAAGGGGCCATTGTGACACCTCAGAAGCAAGGAGAACATTGTGACACTACAGGGCCTCATGGAACCAAGGGGAGATGGAACAGATCTGTGTAGTTTGGCCTCCCAGGGGCCACCTGACAGGTCCAGCTGATCTTGGAATGCTGAGCACTGCCTCTCATCAGCCCCTGGAGCACTGAGGCTCTGTGCATTCCTTCCTATGGAAAAGAACCAACCGTCTATCCAGGTGCCCACAGTTCAAATTAATACTCTCCCTGAAAAATTCCCTCAATGAAAGGGTTCTCGCAGACAAAAGCTGCCAGGACAGAGAGCTCTGGCTGGCCTTGGCTACTGGGGATCACCTCTCATCTCAAGGAAGCCCTGAGGAAACTATTTGAAGAGGTTTGACTATTGCAACATCAATGAGTCTCTCATCCTCTGAAAAACTCTGAAAAACTCAGATACGCTGCTGATCATATGTGCCATTTTTTTTTTTTTCATTGCGTATTATACATGAAATACTATTTTTAGCTAAAATATTCTTCTTATCACTCTACCAGTGTCATCTGACACAAAACACCGCCTCCACACATGGATCCAGGTCACCTGTATAAGCAAACACAATAAAGAATCCAGCAGGAATGATTTGTCCCTGCTCCCATCTGTCCCATCTCCTCTGGAGCTGGAGGTGCAGCTCCAGCCCTTGGGGGGCTCCAGGGGTCACAAGCTCAGCTCCCACACAGAGAACTTGCAGACCCTGGGGTGCCCCTTTCAGACTCGGTGTCCAGAGCCTTTCTGTAACCTTCCCTTGGAGCTGCTGCTTCCCTGCAGCCCCGGCCACGGACAGCAGCAGACCCTGGTGTGTCCCAGCAGCAGTGCCAGCTCAGGGCCCTGTGGGGAGCAGGGGCTGGGGCAGCAGGACAAACCAGCCCGGCCGGCCAGGACCTGCTCAGCTGGGGAAAGGGATGTCCAGGGAGAAGAGCAAGAGAGTGTTTCTGTGCCTGCAGGGAGGAGTGCAGAGGGAGCTGCTGCTGCAGGCACCAGCTCTGGCCAGGCCCCTCTCTCCCCTGCCCAGGGCTGCTGTGCTGGCCTGGGGACAGGGGCTGGCACTGAGTGGGCAGAGGCAGCTGTGCTGGGCATCTCCTGGGGCCAGGAGCAGGAGTCCTGCACTGTCACTGAGCTCCACTTCCCCTGCCATGGGGAGCTCCAGCCCTGGGGCTGATGTGGAGGCTGACCTCCCTCTCTGCCCCTCAGCCGCTGCTGAGCCCTTCCAGGGGGCCAGGGCTGTGGGGTGAGTGTGGAACATAGAATATGGACTTTAAAATTAGGAAATTCTATAACAGGTATGTTTTATTTCCAGCTGGGACACACATGGGGGGATATTTCCTCCAAACTCTGTGTGCTCCAGGACTTTCACTCACTTACTTATCTTTTGAAGTATTACATGTGCATTAAATTTAACAACACAGCCTTACATATTCATTACCTAGCTCCACCTAGCCTCTCTTCATATTACAATTAGCCAGAAGATCTTTCTGCAGCTGCAGAGTCCCCTCTGGTGGTCGTGGGCCAGGGTCTTCTGATGAAGTAAATTGTCTTCCTCCCAATGTCCCCTTCTTGACCCCTCCTTCTGGGCAGGCACAGGAAGGATTTGGCGAGTTCCCAGGTCAGTTTGCCCTGGACAAACCATCAGCCTGGTTCTTGCTGGCTCCCAAGCCACCAAGTTCTGCTTATTGATTTTTGGCAAATATCTAGGTCCAGCTTTTTGAAGTTTCAACATTATACATCTTACCTATGTGACTTCTACCTAGTAACTACCTAGCAACCAAGCTAATAGCTAATCAACTATGTGTTCTCAGTACAAGCTGGTTTTTTGCTTCTACAAAATCACCAAAAGCTGCTTCTAAAATCCTGTATTTTCATATCCATAAACATCCCCCATATCAAATTCCCTCATTTTCTTTCTAAATATTGCAAATTCTTTTGCTTCTTACAATACTTATCATATATTCTATGACCATCCCTAACTAATTAATTAAACCATACAATAAACCTAATGGCAATCCTTCTTAATAATTCCAAGTTCCAAAAAGGCACAACCAAAACCAAACCAAAAGTTTAGCTCACTAAAATTAATAAAACTACTATAAAATGACATAGTTTATGTAGAGCCTTGTTGCAGTAAACCATCCAAAAAGCACATTCCACCAGTGATGAGATGTGTCTTTCTGTATTCTTCTAAAGACTTATTTTATCGTTTTTGCATAATGGTGTGTTGAAATCAGGGTTCTTCAGCTAAGGCCAAATTCATCCCTATGGGCACAGACAATATGTCTTATTCCCCTCACATATATACCCCGGTTGTTTTCTTGTGGCACATCACTCTACATTAATAAAACAAAGGTAGTCATTACACTTGTTACAGGGTCATAAGTGAAATTAACCAAAACCCACCAAAATTGAAGTTTCCTCTCTAGGTCAAATGATTTTCCAAATTTCAGTGGGAAAGGTGCCTTCTCTTCTTTCTCTAATAATTGAGGGAGACATTTCCTGCATCTACAACTGCGCTTGAATGGAACTGAGAGCTAAAAAAATGTTTCCAAGTGGCTGTTCCAAAGAATTTGCTAATAGTTTATGGTCTTGCTCTTCGACGTCCTCTCATTCTGGTAATATTTTAAACAGTTTCCAGTGGGTAGTGCCTAAAGGTTACTGTAACTTAACTATGTCATTACCAGTTGCAGCCAATCTATTCATTAATACTTTTGAATCCAGTGTGTTCAAACCCCCCAGTCCTGTTCCCAGCATTCCTGTGAAATCTCTTTTCTGCTTGAATGTGTAAGGTGCACGCTTCTGTAGTGGAAGCGCTTACCTGCCTTGCCATCTGTGCTCACTTCAGGGCCCATTCTGAACTGAGCAATAGCCTTGGCATCCCTGTCATTTTTAATAGCACCTGCTCCTGCCTTGGTGACTAAAGGTTTGGACAAGTGTATTTGGAGGTGTGGTGGTGCTTTCTAATGTTTGTGTTGGAGTTGTCCTGCTTCTGAGGACAACTGTCCTATCAATCTGCGGGTTTGACATTGGTTGTAACTATGATCATAAAAAGCCAGTGTTCTTGACCACAATGTACTCATTTTGCTCGGGTAATTTTTAGTTTCAGTTCATTATCACCCAGTGTTGCTTTTCAAGGAGTCTCTGGAGCCTTCTTTGTTCGAGTGTGATGGATCCAAGTACTCTGTTCCTTGATCTTAATCATGGTGAATGTGGTGAGAAGCACCTGGAATGGTCTCTCCCATTGTGGTTTCAGGGTCTTCTCTGCATGAGAATTAACATACACATAATCTCCAGGCTGTATGTCATGCACTGGCCCACCCAACCCTGCTTTGAGTTCTACCCACATGTTTTTCAGTGTTTCTGAGCTGCTCACTCAAGGCCACCATGTAGGTGGTCAGGTTTCCTCCCCAATCTGGGAGGATATTCCTTCTGTACCCTACGTGGTCTTCCACAAAGCGTTTCAAAAGGACTGAACTTTTCATTTTTCTGGGTTTAGTCCAAATTCTCAGCAATGCCAGTGGGAAAGATTGAGGCCAGGATAATAATACTTAGCTAAACTATTTTTGAAATAAAATGCAGTCCTCTCTCTGAGGATACTGTTACCTCTCAGGCTTTAGCTGTCCTTGTGGGGAAAGCTTCTGGCCACCCTGAAAAGGTATCAGTACCAAAAAATATCGATACCCCCCTTTTCTTGGAAGTTCTGAAAAGTCAATTTTTCACTGCTTCCCGGGCCCATGACCTTTTCCAATTTGCGCAAGTTTTGGATTGGGGGTATTATTGGTTTAGTCTGGAGGCAAAAATCACATGTTGAGTCACTTGGGCAATGGTAATCTTTTCAGTTAAATAGTTTTGCAGGGCATCAATTCCCCAATGTGTTTTCTTATGTTCCTCCCTTGCTGGTGACCACAGTAAATGGGAGGGTGTCCTAGGGTAACTTTATGATGCTTGTATCCCCAATCGTCTGTTCTGTTTGACTCTGTATATTGAGTCCTGTGCCTTTAAGACTGGTTCTAAGAGCAAGGAGAAGCGCGGAGTTTGTTTTGAGAAAACTGCCTGACTCCTCCACATTCTTCTCCGGACGGTGTTCGGCGGAGGCTTGGAGAGACTGCAGGACAGAGATCTTTTTGCTTTTAGTTAGTTTCAGCTAGCTAGGGCAGAGAAGTTCCCTGGACTGTTTTTTTTCTTTCTTTTTCTTGGAACTGTTTAAACCTGCTCTGGACTGAAAACCCAGGGGAGCACTGGGGGCTGCACCTGCGGCCCACCGGGGCCTGGAGCTCGGCATTTTCCAGCAGCGCCGGAGGGACTGGGACTGAGGAGAGACTGAGAGAGAGCCGAGCTCCACCCACGGCAAGGACTTTCTCAATTTGCCATCTCACTTCAGAACGAGAGGTTTTATTGTTTCATTATTCATTCTTTATACTTGTATGCACTTTATTTGTTTAGTAAAATAGTTTTTTCCACTTTTCTCCACAAAGGTTTTTTTTTCGGACTGGTTGGAGGGAGGGGCCACTTGGGTTTGCTTCCCAGAGGGATCCTATACAGGGGTTTTCCCCCAAATTTGTCTCCAAACCAGGACATACCCTTAATTGGCGCCTACTGCGGGGCAAAAGAGAGTGGAAAAAACTTGTATTACTATTAACTGCATTTTTTTTGTTGTTGTTGTTGTCCTTTGGGTAGGGATTAAACAGACAGTGGCCATGTTGCTTCTTGAAGTCCTAACGTCTCTTAGAATAGAGTCTTTTCTGCATTTCTGTTCCCTAGGCTTTTTTGAGGTCTTAATACCTTTCTGGTCCCTAGGTTTGTTTTCCTACCCAGAAATAGCTCCAATATTGTCCTTAACATACAGCTTTTACACTAGGGATGCACAAATTAGAATAGTTATTTTGCTGGGTTCGGTGATTATGGCTTACAAGAAGCTTATAAAGATACTGGAGTTTGTTCTGGGTATGTTCAGTTTATGGTTTTTTCGTCCTACCCTGCGTCCTAGTTCCAGCAGCATGTTTTGGGGATTTATCAATAACTGCACCCAGTTTGTTAGAGGAGGAGTAGGGGATGAGGCTCTTCAGCCTCTTTTTTCCTTCTTCTCTTTTAAGTCAGTTACATCACTTTTGGAGAATGTTCAGGGTCTCCTGAATGTTAAAGACCCCACCTCCCTGGTATTTCACCTGGTGACTTTCCTCTATATGGCTTATAGCTTTTCTAGAATGAGTCACACACTGCTAAACACTGTAGGGCAGCAGATAGAGGCAAGGGAGCAGGGAGATAAATCAGTCACTCAGGCTGCAGCCAACCCCACAGCTATTCAGGCTGCAGCTAAACCAGACAGTGAGGCTAAGACACCGGCAGTTGCTGCAGTAAAGAAGGGAAAGAAGCACACGGACAAAACCGATCGACCAGTAGATGATGATTCAGGTGAAGGATCCTCAGTGCCTCCTGACACCCAGTCGGAAGTCAAACCACCTGACACACAATCAGAAGCTGAAGCAACTGATGATACACAGTCAGAAGCTGAACCAACTGATACAAAATCGGAAGCCCAACCAACTGGTACAAGATCGGGAGTCCAACCAACTAGCACACGATCAGAAGCCCAACCAGCTGCTACAAGATCAGGAGCCCAACCAACTGCTACAACATCAAGAGCCCAACCAACTGCTACAAGATCAGGAGCCCGACCAACTGCTACAAGATCAGGAGATACTATTGAGTCCTTTTCCCTGAAGGACCTTCGTGGCCTAAGAAAGGATTATACTCGACGACCTGATGAATCTATAATTAGTTGGTTAGTCCGTCTTTGGGATGCTGCAGGCGAGGCTACAATACTGGATGGCACTGAAGCGAGACATCTTGGATCCCTATCACATGATCCAGTTATTGACCAAGAAATGATGAGGGAGGCTAGTCCTTGCAGTCTCTGGGAACGGGTCTTGAGAAGCGTGGCACAAAGATATCTGTGTGCCGACGATCTCTATCTGCAGCAAACTCAGTGGAAAACCATTGAACAAGGGATTCAGCGCTTGAGAGAAATGGCAGTGGCGGAGATTGTCTTCTCAGATGACCTAAACACTAGGAACCCCGACTTGGTACCATGTACACCTGTAATGTGGCGAAAACTTGTACGACTTGGGCCACAAGAATACTCCTCTGCTTTAGCAATAATGAAGCGGGATGAGACAGAGGAGACTGTGCTGATATGGCGAAGAAGCTCCGAACATATGCAGATGCCGTGCATGGTCCAACACATGCAAGAATCGCAGCTTTGGAAACACGGTGCGGGGATTAGCAGACAAGATAAAGGAGGATCTCAAAGAACTCAAGGAGAACATTCTCCAGATCTCTGCAGTACAAGTTAGGGGCTCTGGCACCACACGCAAACGTTCCCTAGATAGAGAGGGAAAAGGCATTCCACGAGCTAAGCTGTGGTCCTTCCTGCGTGATTGTGGAGAAAACATGAAAAGATGGGATGGAGAATCTACTGATGCTATGACACAACGGCTGCATGAATTGTTGGATGGCAAGACTGTGAGAGGAAGTTCTAGCAAGAAGGAAGCAGCTCCGGTTACCCAGGGAAATAGGGATAATCAGGCTTAGAGGGGCCCTGCCTCTAGCCAGGTAGAGGCTAGGGAAAACCGTGTTTTTTGGACTGTGTGGATTCGTTGGCCTGGCACATCAGAACCACAAAAATATGAGGCCTTAGTTGACACTGGTGCACAGTGCACATTACTCCCATCAAGACATGTGGGGGAAGAATCTGTTTCCATTGCTGGGGTGACAGGGGGCTCACAAGATTTTACTTTGGTGGAAGCTGATGTGAGCCTGACTGGAAATGAGTGGAAGAGACACCCTATTGTGACTGGCCCAGAGGCTCCGTGCATTTTGGGCATAGACTTCCTCCGGAATGGCTATTACAAAGACCCGAAGGGATTTAGGTGGGCATTCGGGATAGCAGCTGTAGAGACAGGAGATGTTAAGCAGTTGAATACCTTGCCTGGACTATCAGAGAACCCATCTGCTGTAGGTCTTCTGAAGGTGGAAGAGCAACAAGTGCCAATTGCCACTTCAACAGTGCATCGCCGACAGTACAGAACAACTCGAGATGCTGTGATCCCCATCCACAAGATGATCCGTGAGCTGGAGACCCAAGGGGTGGTCAGCAAAACCCACTCACCCTTCAACAGCCCCATCTGGCCTGTGCGCAAGTCTGACGGAGAATGGAGATTGACTGTGGACTACCGTGCCTTGAACGAAGTGACTCCACCATTGAGCGCTGCTGTGCCGGACATGCTGGAACTCCAGTACGAGCTGGAGTCCAAGGCAGCAAAATGGTACGCCACATTGACATTGCTAACGCATTTTTCTCCATTCCTCTGGCTGCAGAATGCAGGCCTCAGTTTGCTTTCACCTGGAGGGGCGTGCAGTACACCTGGAACCGACTGCCCCAGGGGTGGAAACACAGCCCCACCATCTGCCATGGACTGATCCAGGCTGCACTGGAAAAGGGTGAGGCTCCGGAACATCTACAGTACATTGATGACATCATTGTGTGGGGGAACACGGCAATGGAAGTGTTTGAGAAAGGAGAGAAGATCATCCAGATTCTCCTGAAGGCTGGCTTTGCTATCAAGAAGAGCAAAGTTAAGGGACCTGCTCGAGAGATCCAGTTTCTAGGAATAAAGTGGCAAGATGGAAGGCGTCAGATTCCCACTGAAGTCATCAACAAAATCACAGCAATGTGTCCACCAACCAACAAAAAGGAAACACAAGCTTTCCTAGGCGCCATAGGTTTCTGGAGGATGCACATTCCTGAGTACAGCCAGATTGTGAGCCCTCTCTACCTGGTCACCCGCAAGAAGAACGATTTCCACTGGGGCCCTGAACAGCAACAAGCCTTTGCCCAGATCAAGCAGGAGATCGCTCATGCAGTAGCCCTTGGCCCAGTCAGGAGGACCAGATGTGAAGAACGTGCTCTACTCAGCAGCCGGGAACAATGGCCTGTCCTGGAGCCTTTGGCAGAAGGTGCCTGGGGAGACTCGGGGCCGGCCACTGGGATTCTGGAGCCGAAGCTACAGAGGGTCCGAAGCCAACTACACTCCAACAGAGAAGGAAATCTTGGCCGCCTATGAAGGAATTCAAGCTGCCTCAGAAGTAGTAGGCACTGAAACACAACTCCTGCTGGCACCTCGACTACCAGTGCTGGGATGGATGTTAAAGCAGAAGTACCCTCTACCCACCATGCCACCAATGCCACATGGAGCAAATGGATTGCCCTCATCACTCAGCGCGCCCGCATTGGAAACCCAAATCGCCCTGGGATTCTGGAAATAATTACAAACTGGCCGGAAGGTGAAAACTTTGGTCTCATGGATGAAGAGGAGCAGGAACAAGTGACACGTGCTGAAGAAGCTCCACCATACAACCAACTGCCAGCAGAAGAAACTTGCTACGCTCTTTTCACTGACGGTTCCTGCCGCATCGTAGGGATGAAACGAAAGTGGAAAGCAGCCGTATGGAGCCCCACACGACAGGTTGCACAAGCCACTGAAGGAGAAGGTGGGTCAAGCCAACTTGCTGAACTCAAAGCTGTTCAACTGGCCCTGGACATTGCTGAAAGAGAGAAGTGGCCAAAGCTCTACCTCTACACTGATTCGTGGATGGTAGCTAATGCTCTGTGGGGATGGCTGGAGAAGTGGAAAAAGGCCAATTGGCAGCGCAGGGGAAAGCCAATCTGGGCTGCAGATGAGTGGAAGGACATTGCCACTCGGGTAGAGAAGCTACCTGTCAAAGTCCGTCATGTAGATGCCCATGTCCCCAAGAGTCGGGCTAATGAGGAGCACCGAAACAACGAGCAGGTAGATCAAGCTGCAAAGATAGAGGTGTCAAAGATAGACTTAGATTGGCAACACAAGGGAGAGTTGTTCCTAGCTCGATGGGCCCATGATGCCTCAGGTCACCAGGGCAGAGATGCCACCTATAAGTGGGCACGAGACCGAGGGGTGGATCTAACCATGGACAGTATTTCTCAGGTTATCCATGACTGTGAGACGTGTGCTGCCATCAAACAGGCCAAGCGGGTGAAGCCCCTATGGTATGGGGGCGATGGTCCAAGTATAAGTACGGGGAAGCCTGGCAGATTGACTACATCACCCTTCCCCAAACCCGCCAAGGCAAGCGCTACGTGCTGACCATGGTGGAAGCCACAACTGGATGGCTGGAGACCTACCCTGTGCCTCACGCTACTGCCCGGAACACCATCCTGGGCCTTGAAAAGCAAGTTCTTTGGAGGCATGGTACCCCTGAGAGGATTGAGTCAGACAATGGAACTCATTTCAAGAACAGCCTCATCAACAACTGGGCTAGGGAACATGGCATTGAGTGGGTGTACCATATCCCCTATCATGCACCAGCTTCAGGGAAGGTAGAAAGATACAATGGACTGCTAAAAACCACCCTGAAAGCACTGGGTGGGGGATCATTCAAAAATTGGGAGCAGCATCTAGCAAAGGCCACCTGGTTAGTTAACACCCGAGGTTCCACCAACCGAGCAGGCCCTGCCCAATCTGAGCCCCTACATACAGTAGATGGAGAGAAAGTCCCAGTAGTACATGTAAGAGGTTTGTTAGGGAAGACAGTTTGGATCAATCCTGCTTCAAGTACAGAGGATCCCATCCGTGGGATTGTCTTTGCTCAGGGGCCAGGCTGCACATGGTGGGTAATGCAGAAAGATGGAACCACACGATGTGTACCCCAGGGAGATTTGATTGTTGGGTGAGAACCGTGTGTAATTATCGTTGTGTGCTGAATAGTACTGCCACTGTATGTAGCTGTATATTGCATATTGTTTTTATATAGATGTATGTGTGTGTAGAGCTAGAGTATATATAAGTTTTAGTAAATTGACAATATGGGGATAAGGGGTGGAATGTCCTAGGGTAACTTTATGATGCTTGTATCCCCAATCGTCTGTTCTGTTTGACTCTGTATATTGAGTCCTGTGCCTTTAAGACTGGTTCTAAGAGCAAGGAGAAGCGCGGAGTTTGTTTTGAGAAAACTGCCTGACTCCTCCACATTCTTCTCCGGACGGTGTTCGGCGGAGGCTTGGAGAGACTGCAGGACAGAGATCTTTTTGCTTTTAGTTAGTTTCAGCTAGCTAGGGCAGAGAAGTTCCCTGGACTGTTTTTTTTCTTTCTTTTTTCTTGGAACTGTTTAAACCTGCTCTGGACTGAAAACCCAGGGGAGCACTGGGGGCTGCACCTGCGGCCCACCGGGGCCTGGAGCTCGGCATTTTCCAGCAGCGCCGGAGGGACTGGGACTGAGGAGAGACTGAGAGAGAGCCGAGCTCCACCCACGGCAAGGACTTTCTCAATTTGCCATCTCACTCAGAACGAGAGGTTTTATTGTTTCATATTATTCATTCTTTATACTTGTATGCACTTTATTTGTTTAGTAAAATAGTTTTTTCCACTTTTCTCCACAAAGGTTTTTTTTTCGGACTGGTTGGAGGGAGGGGCCACTTGGGTTTGCTTCCCAGAGGGATCCTATACAGGGGTTTTCCCCCAAATTTGTCTCCAAACCAGGACAGAGGGGATAGCTAGCTTCCCTTCTGCTGTTACAGCCATCCCTCCTAGTTATATGTTCACCCTTGGCCCTTAATTAGTTTTCTGTCTTCTTTATTATATGTTGGCTTACCTTTGGGGAAATCCAACTGTCTGGAATCAAGGCTCCTTCTACTGTTATCTCATCTTGCTGCTTCTTTGCCTCTCTGTCTGCCAGCTCATTTCCTTTCTCCAGTTCTGAGCTCACCTTCTGGTGTGCCTTAATGTGCATGATTGCCACCTTCTCAGGCATCGGACTGCTTCCAATAGTCACATTATCTCTTGTGCATGTGTGATGTTCTTCCCCTGCAAATTCAACCGTTCTTTTCCTTTTACTTGGCTCCATGGGCATGTACAAGCCCAAATGATATCTTGAGTCTATATGGATGTTTATTCTCTTTTTCTTTGCTAATTCCAAGGCACGGGTTAAAACAATTATCTTGGCCTTTTGTGCAGAGCTACCTGCTGCTAAGGGTCCAAATTCAAGAGCCTTTCTGCAGGTGGTAACAGCATACCAGCATGTCGCTTTCCACTGACAACGTAAATAACTGCTCCCATCAGTGACCCAGGTTTCTGCATCATCCAAAGGGGTGTCCTTCAAATCTGGGCAGCTAGAGCAAGTGGCTTTGATAGTCTGCAGGCAGTCATGATGTACCAGCTCCCCTTGATTTCCGCTGAGAAAAGAGGTCGGGTTGACAATGTTAGTTAACTATCTCTGCATTATCTTGCTCTATCATGATAGCTTGGTATTTCAGGAACTGCTGAAGGGAAATGTGGGAGTCCTAGAAACTTAGAGTTTGGGGTTTTAGTGTATAGTAGTGCGTGTGAGTCAAGATGGAGGATTTTGGGTGTTGCCTTTGTCCTTCTTCACCTTCTTCTTCCTTCTTGTTCACGAATCTGGGTGTTTTCTGTAATTGGGTGAAAGAAATCCGCATTGCGTGTTTTGGGTGATCATAACTGGATTAGGAGCATAAATAATATAGACATCAATTTTATTGGATAATTGGGACTTAAATAGCCTTGAATAGACACCATTTTAACTCACTTTCTCCACTTTTAGAGAGAGCTCACATCTCGTGTGTTTGTAATAGATAAGGATAATAAATTTCAGAGTGAGACTTCAAAAAATGTCTCTGAGTTTTCATTCGCCCTGATCTTGGAGCAGGAAAGAGCCAGGCAATCCCACAGGGAAAGCCACTTGCCACCCTTTACTCCAACACTGCAGACACTGTGTGAGACACTAGCACAGTCATTTTCTGGCCCAAGGTGAACTTGCGTGCTTCTTGGATGTTCAGCACCACAGCTGCCACAGCTCTAAGGCAACCTGGCTGTCCTTTGGCTGCTGCACCCAGCTGCTTAGAAAAGTAAGCAACTGCCCTTCGATATGGGCCCAGGCCCTGTGCCAGTATTCCCAGGGCAATCCCCTGTTTCTCATGGGAAAGAGAAAGAATGGTTACTCACGTCTGGAAGTTCCAGAGCTGGAGCTGACATGAGAGCTTCCTTTAGCTGTTCAAAGGCCCGCGTGGCTTCCTTTGTCCACTGGAGGTCTTTGTTTCAGTTTGCAGTGAGTGCATACAGAGGTTTCACAAACAGTCTGTAATTGTAGATCCATAATCTGCATCACCCCATCATTCCCAAAAAGGTTCTCCGTTCCTTTATTGTCTGGGTTTCAGGGTTTGGCATATTAGCTCTGTGTGCTCTTTTCCCAAAGTCTGTTGTCCAGCACTGACCTCATAACCCAGGCAAATCACCTTCTTCTGCTTTACCACTTGAGCCTTTTTCTTTCATACTCTGTACCCCTAAAGCCCCAGGAAATTTAAAAGGCTTACTGTCCAGGCCACACACCCCTCTTCTGTCGGAGTAGCTATTAGGATGTCATCTACATACTGCAACAATTTCCCTTCTCTGGTGCTGCTTCCCAGGATTCTAAGTGTTTTGCAAGTTGTTCTCTGAACAAGGTGGGTGAATTTTTGAACCTCTGCAGAAGCACTGCTCATGTGAGCTGAGTTTTCCCATTCAAATGCAAAAATTTTCTGTCTGGCTTCATGGAGAGGGAAGCAAAAGAAGGCATCCTTTAAATCTAGAATGGTAAACCAAGTTAACTCTGGTGTTAAACACGTTAACAAGGTGTATGGCTTTGCCACTACGGGGTAAAGATCCTCAGTTATCTTGTTGACAGCTCGTAAATCCTGTACGACTCGATATGACCCATCAGGTTTTTGGAGAGGTAGCAGTTTGAATCGGACTGACATGCCTTTAGCAACCCCAGCTGTAAGGAGTTTTCAATTATCAGCTTAATTCTTTCCCTATTCTCTTTTCCCAGGGGATACTCTTTGATTCTAACTAGTGTTTCCCATCCTTAGGTTTGAATTGTATTGGGGGTGCATTTTTTCCTCTCCTGGTGTATTGGAAGCCCATACTCTTGGCCACCTATTTTTGATCATTTACCTCCAGGGTAATTTCCCAAATTTAAAAAAGGTTGCCTATAATTTTTCTTATAAATCTCTCCCTAGGAATGATTCTGGGAAGTTAGGCATGGATAAAAACTTACGGATACCTCATTGTTTTCCATATTTATATTTTAAAGCTTACAAAAATGTGCTATTTTAGACTGACCAGTTGCCCCTTGTCCTAGGGTGACTTTATGATGCTTGTATCCCCAGTCTTGTTCTGTCTGAGTTGGATATTGTGTTCTGTGCCTTTAAGCCTGGTTCTGAGAGTGAACCGGGGAGACAGAGAAGGGCCGAGTTTGTTTCAGAAACTGCACTCACTCCTCTGCATTCCGGCTCCTGGACTGTGTTTGTCTGAAGCACAGACAGACAGCGGGACAGAGATCTCCTGTGCTTTAGTTAGTTTTAGCTAGCTTTAGAGGCAGAGAAGTTCCCTGGACTGTTTTTTCCTTTTTCTTGGGACTTGTTTAAACCTGCTCTGGGCTGAAAACCAGAAGAGCACCAGGAGCTCAGCACCTTCACCCCACCAGGGCCCAGGACGGCATTTTCCAGCATCAGAGGGACTGATGAGACATGGAGTGAGCCGAGCTATGACCCACGGCAAGGACTTTCCTCAATTTTGCCCTCGCTCTTCAGAGTGGTGAGAGGTTTTATTGTTTCATATAATTCATTCTTTCTGCTTGTGGGCATTTGTTAAATAAATAGTTTTTTCAACTTTTCTCTAAGGGGATTTTTTTCCCTGACCAACTAGGGCTGGGGCCGTTTGGGTTTGCTTCCCAGAGGGACCCTATTTGGAGGTTTCCTCCCAAATTTGCCCTAAACCAGGACACCCCTTCACTATAACATAGTCATTCCCCACTGGCAGTAAAGCTTTATTTAAAACTGAATATGTTGGTCTCGTAGCCACCATGAGTTTCACCTTCTCCGCCTCTTTTCCCAGTTTCATTTTTATAACCAGTGGATCTGCAGGGGTGGAATCCCCAGTTTCAGGTACTAAATGTGACTTTCCACACACACAAACTTTAAGATCTCGGTTCCAAATCCACTTGCCTAAGGTGTTGTTCTTGCTCACACCCAAGTACATACACTCTGTTGCCTTGCAAAAAAATAATACCAACACCTTGTACAAATCTTACACTATATTAACACCCACACGGGATGCCACTCTCTCAAAAAGTTAATCATCCTGAAATTTCCACAAAAACAAGTTATCCAATTCCTCTCTCTTGGAAGATCCAGATCCTCTACTGCAGGTTTCTCCCAATCCAAGGCTACCAGCCTTCCTGCAGAGGTCTTATACACCCCTTCTAATAAAACCTGTTTGTTTGTTTGTTTTGGTTTTTACCCAGCAATGCTCAATTCACATACTCCCACAAGTCAAGTCCAAACCACTAATGGAGAAGAGTTCTCTCCACTCATCTAGCCACAGTTAAAACACCCAATAAAACACACAGTAATCACCACACACTCAGGCACAGCACGCTCAGACACTGCACACTCTCCTGTGCTCCCTCTCTGTATTCCCACGCTTTGCCTGTCTCTGGCCGTTCCGGTCGCCCAGGGAAGGAAACGCAGATCGGGGCTCTGCACTCACTCTGTGTCTGCTGGCACATCTCACTCACACAATCAAATGTTCAAACTTAGCAATCACACAAATACAGGAACAGTAACTCAATTGCAGTTATAGTTGGTTGTCACAAGAGGGAGTGTTTCCACACTAATGATACAGCTATTGCAAAAACTCCAAAAATCCTTTCAAAAGGCACTACATAAAACCACATATCCCACACAGCATATATCACTGGCTTTTCATCCCACATAAATCACCTTACATAAATCATCTTACAGAAAGCCTTTTTCCAATCACTAATTAATAGAATCTTACAACAAACACAATTTATACAGGATATTTATGGTATAGCAACCAAGTAATAAATAATACTTATAATATCTTGGTTTCTGCTCAGATTACCCTACCTGCCAGTGGCCACCCAGTGTGGTCAACAGAAATCCCCTTTTTCCATATTTCCAAAATTACTCTACCAGATGTCTCTGACAGATACTTAACCTTGTGCAGACATCTCCAGCTTATTGGTTTACCTTGAGTGCCCTCCCTTAAAAGTCAATTAAATATACCTTCTCTGACACGTGCAAGGGCTTTGTTTGCCCCTGCAGGAGCGGCCAGGGAGCAGAGTTCCCCCTGGAAAAGATCTGGGGTGCGCCTTGGAGTGTCCATCCAGACGGGAGCTTCTGCAGCCAGACAAAGAAGTCCCTTGGTGGTCAACAAGTGAAGGGTAGAATAGGAACTTTACAATGAGAAAATTCTAAAGCAGGTATGTTTTATTTCCAGCTGGGACACACGGGGGGACATTTCCTCCAAACCATGCTTGCTCTGGTGACTTTCTCTCGCTTATTTATCTTTTGAGGTATTATGCATTTGAAGTATATGCATTAAATTTCACAATACACCTATACATATTCATTACCTAGCTCTGCCTAGCCTTGCTTCATATTACAATTAGCTAGAAGATCTTTCTGCAGCTGCAGAGTCCCCTCTGGTGGTCGTGGGTTGGCATCTTCTGATGAAGTAACTAGTCTTCCTCCCAATATCCTCTTCTTGACCCCTCCTTCTGGGCAGGCACAGGAGGATTTGGCTAGTTCCCATGTCAGTTGGTCCTGGCCAAACCATCAGCCTGGTTCTTGCTGGCTCCCAAGCCACCAAGTTCTGCTTTATTGATTTTTGGCAAATACCAAAATCCTGCTTTGCTAAGTTTCAACATTTTATATCTTACCTATTGGACTTGGACCTAATAACTACCTAGCAGTCAAGTTTATTAGCTAATCTTCTATGTGTTCTCAGTACAACCTGTTTTTTACTTCTACAAAATCACCAAAAGCTGCTGCTAAAATCTTGCATTTTCATATCCATTAACGTCCCCTATATCAAGTGCACACAATGCTGGAGCACCCCAGAGAGAGCTTTGCCATGGGGCTCACCCTGAATGTGCTGCTGGGCTGGGCTGGGCTGGGCTGGGCTGGGCTGGGCTGGGGTTAGGGAAGGGGAGGTGGGCAGAGCTGGACAGAAGCTGGGCGAGACTGGGAAATTCCCAGGAGATAAACCCACCCATGTCAGCTGAGCTGTGTGACTCTGCAGGGCCAGGACACATTCCAGCAGGTTTGTGGGGCTGTGCCAGTCCCCTGGCAGGGATCTCACACAGGCAGGTGCAGCACTGAGGAGGTTGGTCTGTGGCCTTGGTGGCATGGTCAGTCTGAGAAGGTGCCCCAGGGCTTTGACCATCACTTCAGCCACTTCTAGCAGCCTCTTTCAGACCTAGGAACTCACCCTAGTTTATTGGTCTATTTGTTCAGTGGTTATCTTTTCCTCCTGATGATTTCAGCCACCCTGTCCCAGGCTCCCTCCTCACCCAGCCCTTGGCAGACCCCAGGGCAGGGCTCTCTGTGAACCCTGCCATGGGATGTGGGTGTTGGAACTGGACACTGAGGTCTGGTGTGGACACTCTGGTGGGGAACATTTGCCCACCCAAAACACACCCTGTGCTGTGCCGTGTCTGATGAGGGGAATGTGGGGCCTGTGCTGGGCAGGGGGGCTGTGCTGCCTCAGGGACAAATGACAGGGATGAGCCACAACACAACGACCAGAGGTGGAATTGAGGACAAGCTAAAGAGAAGGAATTCAGAAATGTGACCTGACGGCGTGTTCATGTGTTTAGGAAAGCCAAAGCTCAGCTGGAGCTGATGGAGCCTAAAGGCAACATCCAGAGCAAAGTTAATTCAGTCACTGTGTTTGCAGTAAATCCCTGCAAAAGGAACATGTCAACCTGCTGCTAACTGAGGGCAGGAGGGGCAAATCTAGGGTCATGGAATGGCCTGGGTTGGAATCCTAAAGATCACCCAGTTCAATCTCCTGCCATGGGCAGGGACACCTTCCACTGGACCAGATTGCTCCATGCAACCTGGCCCTAAACACCTCCAGAGGTGGGGAGTCTGCAGCCTCTCTGGGTAACCTGTGCCAAGGACTCACCACCCTCACTGGGAAGAATTTCTTCCCAATATCCCATCAAACCTGCCCTCCATCTCCTCATGGCCATTCCCCCTTGTCCTGTCACTCCAGGCCCTTGTCCAAAGTCCCTCTGCAGCTCTCTCAAAGCCCCTTTAGGTGCTGGAATGGGCTCTACTGTCTCCCTGGAGCCTTCTTGTGCCCAGGCTGAACAGCTGCAGCTCTCTCAGCCTGGCTCCAGAGCAGAGGTGTTCCAGCCCTGCAAATGTCCATTGTGACACTGCAGGGCTTCCTGTAACCAAGGGTGCATTGTCACACTGATGGAACCAAGGAGACCCTTGTGACACTGGGGTGTCCCATGGAAACAAGGGGCCATTGTGACACTTTGGGGCCTCAAGGAACCAAGGGGCCATTATGACACTTCAGGGCCTCATGAAAGCAGGGGATCCTTGTGGCACTGTGGGGTCTTGTATAACCAAGGTCAGTGTGGCACTGCAGGGCCTCATGGAACCAAGGGCCATTTTAAAACTGCAGAGCCAAGTAGGCCATTGGGACACTGTGGAGCCTGATTGACCTGATGAGAATATGGTGACACAGTGAGACCTTATGGAAACAAGGATCCATTGTGACACTTTGGGGTCTCATGTAACCAGGAGTCCAACTGTGACACTGCAGAGCCAAGGAGATCATTATGACACTGTCAGGGCCCCATGGAACCAAGGGGACATTTTGACACTGCAGGGCCCCATGGAAGTGAGGATCCATTGTGACACTGCTACCAAAAATGAGGGGGGAAAAAAAAAAAAAAAAAAAAAAAAAAAAAAAAAAAGAAACTGCTTAACACCAAGGGATCAGGAAAAAGCAGCATTTTTTATTCAGCCAGATGCACAAGGGGAATTGCTCCTTCCAAAGGTGTGCATGCTGAGTACAGGAAAGTTCCTGCTTACAGACTGCATTTTACAAACATATTCAGTGATTGTAACAGAATAATCATGCATAGATAATAATTTCCCTGAAATCATTAACTAATTTTCTCTCCCCTTCACAGAGGTGTTCTTCCATCCAGGGGACCTCTTTGGTGGTCCCTGGTGGTTGGTGATGCCACAGTCACACCTGACAGCCTGGTGGACTGTTAGAAGTTGGCACAACTGGAGCTGGTCACTCTTCCAATTCTCCTTCTTACACAATGGGCATTGTGCAGTTCCATGGGCCAGAGGGTTTTGAAGAACAAGCATTGTGTGTGCTCAGCAGGTGGAGATGGTTTTACATTTGTCAACATACCCCTCTGTCAGGCATGTGAAGTTTCTCTTTCCTCCAAGCCTTTCTAGGCCTCACATGGGTGTCTGCTGGAATTCAATCTCCCTCCCCATCCACAGCAGCCCTGCCTTTCCCTCCTCCAGCCTTGGTCTCCAGCACAGCCATGGAGGCTCTTTGGGCTCTGGACTTTTCCTGCAGCCACCAAGGGCAGCTGAGCTCTGCCCTTCCCACAGTCAGCCCTGCCCAGCCCAGGCAATGCCCAGCAATTCCCTGTGTGTGCCTGGCCTTGCTGTCAGCCCCGGCAGCGGCTGCGTGGCCCCTTTGTGCCGCGCTGGCCCAGCCATGGTGCCACAGCCCCTGTGCAGGCGCAGGGCAGGACAGGAGCATTGCGGGTGGGAACGGCCCCTGTGCCGTGGTGCCCACAGCAGCCTTGGGGCTCTGTGCCCCATGGCCTCCCTGCTGGGCAGCCTCTGCCAGCTCCTGCACAGCCCGTGGCACCTGTGGGGCTGCACAGACAGCCCTGCCCCGGGCTCTGCCGGGCTCTGGGCCAGCAGAGAGGCCGGGCAGGGCTGGCCATGGCCGGGAACAGGCCCTGAGCCCCGCAGGAGGATGGAGCTGGGCCACAGCCAAACTGCCCCGCAAACCTGGGCTGAGCAGCCAGGGCTGGCAATGGCTGGGGACAGAGGCTGGCACTGACAAATGTCCTGGGCCCCCTCCCTGCTCTGTCCATGCCACCAAGGGCACAGAGCAGCCTCCTCTCTGGGCCACTTGCCTGTTTTCAATGCTTTCCACAGGCGCTGGCCCTGTCCCACAAGGCCTGGGCTGAGTCCTGCCCCTGCACGCTCACACAGGCTGAGATGGACACTGATGGTTTCTGTGGCAGGCTCTCTCAGCCCAGCCCAGCTCCCTCCAAGCTCTGCCAGCTGCCCTGAGCTCTCGGCAGCACCAAGGGCCTCTCCCCAGCACAGCCCAGCCGGCTCTGGCCCCACAGCTCTGCTCAGGGCAGGCTGCTCTGGGCAGGGGCCCCACGGCCTCAGCCCCTCGCAAGGGCACAGCAGCAGCTGCAGCTCAGAGAGGGCTCAGCCCCAGCCATGGGGGAAGGTGCCTGGCCAAGGGAAAAGGAGGCTCCCTGTGTGCCCTGCTCTCCTCTCCAGGACATCCTGAGAGCTCTGCAGCCCCTGCTGCCATCCCATCTGCCCAGGCCAGCACAACAGCCCGGCCTTGTGGCCCTCAGGAGCTGTTCCTGCTCCAGGCCCAGGGCCCATCCCAAAGCTGGGCAGCCAGAAAGCTGTGCCCATTTCTGGTCATTCCTGACATGATGAGAATGGATCCTCAGCCTCTTAGAAGTTGCTGGTGAATTTTACTTTTTCACAGGCCTCTTCTTCCTTCAGTTCTTCAGTTGAGAAATCTGTTGACAAAGGCTCATTAAACATTTGTTCAAAAAACGCCAACAAGAAAAGCCCATGGGAGTGACTCAACTCTTCAATTCTTCTGTGGTTAATTAGACAGATTTCAGAAGTGTATTCAAAGTGAATATACTCTATAAAAAACTATGAAGAAATAGTTGTTTTGCCCTGTTTCGGTTTCTTTTCCTGTTTATAGACTGATATCAGCAATCCCCAGTTGATACTGATCCCCAGCACCTCCTAGTGCAGTCTGAATAGATCTGAAAATCCAGACCCTTCATGGCTGACAATCAATCACACTTTGTCCCTACCCCACCCACCATTTCTCTCCTCCAGTCCCTGGGACTCAGATCAGCTGAGGAAAGTTTCTCTTCATCACCAACAAATAAAAGTTGATCATGATGCTATTTCATACCCATCACAATTCTTCCCTCAGCTTTCTTTGCAATGTCCCAGCTGCATCCTCCATCCTCCATCCTCCATCCACCATCCACAAGGGATTTCTCTTCAAAACCAGTTTTCATCAAAGATGATATATAGATATGAACAATCAAGGTGTTGTATCAGGATGCTCTGCCTGGACTGGAGGTCAAAACAGCTCCAACTGTGCCCTATGTGCAAAGCTGCCAGTCATGGATGAAGAAGGGAGTCAGGCTGCTTTTGGTGTTGAGAAATGCTGAAACCAGCCTGATTCATTTATCTCTTCCTCCTGGCTGAAGCTCTCTCTTGCCTCCATTGTCTTTTTTCTCCCACCAGGCCCCCAGTGAAGAGCCTGGCTCTGTTCTCCATCACCTCCTCGGTGGCACTGCCAGGCTGGCATGAGGAGCCCCTCAGCCTTCCCTGCTCTGGGCTGGACAAGCCCAGCTCCCTCAGCCTCTGCTCAGAGCCAAAGGTCTCCAGCCCCACCTTGGGGCCCTTCCCTAACCCTGCTGCAGCTGCCAGACATCTTTCCTGCCCTGGGGAACCCAAGCAGGCCACAGTGACCTGGATCATGCACGTCCTTGATGTCCTGGTCACACAGCCCAGACCCTTGTCCCTGTGTCAGGCTCTGGGGGTTGATGTGTGGAAGATCCACTTCTCCATCCACTACTGAAGGTCCTTGCCATGCTATAATGGCCCCTTGGTTCCAGTGGGTCCCAAAGTGTCAGAAGAGTCTCCATTGTTCCATGAGGCCCTGCAATGTCACTGTGGTCCCCTTGGTTCCCAAGGCTCCACAGTGTAACAATGATTCTTGGTTCCATGAGGTTCCTCAGTCACAATGGGCTCCTTGGATCCTCAGTGTCACAATGTCTCATGGTTCCATGTGGCCACACACATTAATAATGCACCCTTGGTTCCATGTGGCCACACTGTGTCACAGTGGCTCATGGTTCCATGTGGCCACACACATTAATAATGCACCCTTGGTTCCCATGAGGTTCTGTACTATACCATGGTCACCTTGGTTCTGTGAGGCTCCGCAGTGTCACAATGGACCCATGGTTCCACGAGGCCTTGCTGTGTCAGAAATGGCTCCTTGGTTCCAAGAGGTTTCTCATTGTCACAGTGGTCTCCTTGGAACTGCAGTATCACAGGGACCATTGCTTCAATGTCCCCAAGTGCCAAAATGGATTTTAGTCCCATGAGGTTCTGCTGTGTCCAAATGGACACTTTGTTCCATGAGTTTGCACAGTGGCACAGGAGACTCCTTGGTTCTGTGAGGCCCTGACATCACCATCAAATATCCAAAATATCAGAATAAGACAACACTAATTTGCTATTTAGGAGGGTAACCTTGATTTAGGCATCAGATCTAGTGAAGGGTAACTCAAAACCTTACATGAACATGTAATTCTACCAGGGTGTTTTTTATATACAGTCACTCAATTTGTATTTATAGTTACACATTTCCATAAAACCCACTTGAACTTCCCAGATTCACTCCTTGGTTTTTTCTACCACTGTACTCTCGAGCCAGATGTCTTCTTTTTGTCTTTCAACCATCCTCACATGAAAAGCAGGCCCTTTACGTGACTGGTTTCTCAGCTAAAACTTCACAGGCAGGGTAGAAATGGAATTACCCTTTTGGTATCAAGCCCAAAGCTTTGCAGAGGCAGGCAGGACGCAGAGCTGTCAGCAAAGGAAGGGGCCAGCGAGGTGGGGCAGCCGGGGGATGACGACAGCCTGCAGGGACAGAGGCGCAGGGCATGGACACCGTAGGACAGCCTGGGCTGGAGAGGGCACAGGGATGGGCAGCAGCTGAAAGGCCCTGACACAGCCAACTCCTGCAGCACTTGGGCCATGGCTGCTGGCCCTGGGCCTGAGCCATGAGCAGGAGACAAGTGACCCTGGCAGGCCTGGGCCTCATTGCCTCCTTGTCCCTGCTCAGCAGCCTGGCAGGGGCCGCCCCATGGTGCTGCCCTTGGCATTGCACATCCCCACATCCCAGTGTCCCGGGAAGAGCCCTGAGCACTGAGGGAGGGACAGGATCTGCCTTGGCAGGGGCTGGGGCTCAGGCCTTGGCCCTTTGCATTCCTGAAACACATCCAGGTTTGTTCAGCATCAGAGACACCTTTGCCATGTTTGTCCCCACCTGTCATCACTGCCTGCAGTGTTCTTCCTTAACTGGAACCTGCAGACACTTTCTTAGTCTCTCTGTGGGACCCATTAGAATTTCAAAAAATTTCAGCATTTCATTTTAACTTTGTGTTCTTGAGAAGTTTTTCAAACACACTCTCAGGGACTGAGTTGAATGTAAACTAAACCAAATCCACGGGAGGGGCATTAAAGTCCTTGTGCTGTGTCTGTGCTGCTGAGCTGGGCCAGGTTCCTGGCAAAAAGGCAGCTTGGGGCAACCAAGAAAAGTTTCAAAAATACATTTCTCCTGAGAGAAATCCTCCTTCAGATGGGCCACCTGTGTTATTTGAAATGTAGCCTCAGAGTGAAAATTTACAGTGGCAGAACTACCTTTTCTGTTCCTTTCTCATTAATTATTAACCCTCTCTTTAATTAATTTTTTTCTTTGGTTTGGAATCCTTTTAACAGTATACAACATCATTCTTTTATATGGAACATTAGCTTTTTCACTTATGCCTATGGAACATTAACTTCGGAATAGAATATGTTTGTTTCACCAGCAAATAAACTCATTGAACTGAATAATAGAACTAATCGGTCTCTAACTCCCACTGCTTCTTTAGTAAATTCTTTTGTTCCTTTTTCAATTTTAGTTGCTTTTGTCTTCTGCAATTTCAATTCTTCCATCGGATTAAGCAACATCTCTGCTTGATGTTTCTCTCCCTCTCGTCTTGATCTTTTTAATACTCTGCTTAATGTAGTTCTAAACTCATTTTAATGACATTTCTTCTCTTTGGGTTACAGTCAGTCACCTCCTTTTTTTTTTTTTTTTTTTTTTTTTTTTTTTTTTTTTTTTTTTGCATTAGGTGTCACTCCAAGCTTTTCTCTGCATTCCTTTTGTTCCACTCCAACTCTTCATCTCAGAGCTCTGCTGCCAGTTCTAGCTACGCCGTGCTGCTGTGAACACTGGTATGTGCCACCCCAGGATCCCAGAAACTGTGGCTGTACCTTGGGGTCAGTGTCTCATAAGCCATCCGGACTTTTGGGCTCTCAGGTCTGCCCTCATTGTGTTCAGGCTCTCAGGTCCACCTGGCTGCAACTTGTCTGGATTTTTAGGCTCTCACGTCTGCCTCTTTTGCTCCCAGGTCCAACTTCTCGGCTCTTCAGGGTCTGAATCTGCCTGACTCAGTTCTTCAGGCTCTTGGTCTGCCTGGCTCAGTTTGGCTGGGCTCCACCTCTCACTGCTCTTAGGTCTGTAGATATCTGCAGGAACACGTCAGGGTAACCACTCATTGTCACCCAGTCCTCATAGGGGGCACAAGTTGACAGTGGAGTCATTACTGACACAGGTGTCAGTCCCTTATTATCTAAAAACTCTTTAACTTTTCTCTCATTAGCCTACCCAAAGGCAGCTCCACGAAGCCTTCTGGCTCCTTCTCTCTTCCTTCTGCAGGACTGGCTAACTCTTTCCTGTCCCTTGAATGACCCTCTCTGTCCCTCACACGCCTGCTTGACCCTTCTTCCTCCAGCACAGCCTGCAGACTCCAACTGACTCTTGCCCAGCTCACCCACTGTGTTATAACACTCACTCTCATTGGACATAGCTGGGATCTATTAAGGGCAAAGCTGTTCCCCTCCATGTCCTTCCTAAACTGAGGGGCCCAGAACTGGACACAGAACTCGAGGTGCTGCCCAACCAGTGCTGAGCACAGGGGAAGAATCACTGCCCTGCTCCTGCTGGCCACACCATTCCTGATCCAGGCCAGGTGCCATTGGCCTTCTTGGCCACCTGGGCACACTGCTGGCTCATGTCCAGCCTGCTGTCCATCAGTGCCCCAGGTCCCTTTCTGCCTGGATGCTCTCCAGCCACTCTGTCCCCAGCCTGTAGCACTGCAGGGGTTGTTGTGGCCAAAGTGCAGGACCTGGCCCATGGTCTTGTTAAACCTCCCATTGTTGGATTTGGGTCCTGGATCCAGCCTGTCCAGGTCCCTGTGCAGAGCCCTCCTACCCTCCAGCAGATCCACACTCCCAGGAAATGTGGTGTCACCACGGTTTCATGAGGCCCTAGAGTGTTACAATGGCCTCCATGATTCTGTGAGGCCTCCCTGTGTAACAATGTCCCTTTGTTTCCATGGGATCCCTTGGTGTAACAAAGTTTCTTTGATCCTTGGGCCCTGCATTGTCACAACAGACCCTTGGTTCCACGAGGTCAAACAGTGCAGGAATATTTTCCTTGCTTCTTTAGTGTCACAATGGCCTCTTGGTCCCCAGAGGCACTTCGTTGACATAATTGTTTCCTTCATTTCATGAGCCCTGCAGTGGCACAATGGCTCCTTGGTTCAACAAGGCCCCACAGTGTCACAGTGGCCTCCATGGTTCCATGAGGATGCAGAGTGTCACAATGGACTCCTTGATTCCATTTAGCCCCACAGTGTCACAATGGGACCTTGGTTCTGCGGTGCCTTCAGTACGCAGTGTCACTGTGATCCTCTTAGTTCCACCCAGCCCTGGAGTGTCACAATGGCCCCTTGCTTCCCTGGGGCCCTGCAGTGTCACAATCGTCACGGAATCATAGAATTAAACAGGTTGGAAAAAACCTTGGAGATCAGCAAGTCCAACCTGTGACCCAACGCCACCTTGTCACCCAGACCATGGCAGGGAGTGCCGCATCCAGTCTTAGACACCTCCAGGGATGGTGACTCACCCACCTCCCTGGGCAGCCCATTCCAAGTCCCAGTCACTCTTTTTGTGAAGAATATTTCCTCATGTCCAGCCTAAACCGCCATGGTTCTTCTTAAGCCTCTGTCCTCTTGTCCTGTCACTGTTCCCTGGGAGAAGAGCCCAACCCCCAGCAGGCTGCACCCTCCTGTCAGGGAGCTGTAGGGAGTGATGAGGTCTCTCCTGAGCCTCCTCTTCTCCAAGCTAAACAACCCCAGCTCCCTCAGCTGCTCCTCACAGGACTTGTCTCCCAGAACCTCACCAGCCTTGCTGCCCTTCTCTGGACACACTCCAGCCCCTCAATGTCCTTCTTAAATTGGGGGGCCCAGTATGGGAAATGGATTTGCAGAGATTTCTCAAAGCCTGACAGAAGGCTCACATAGTCTTGTGCATCTGTATGCAAAGTTTGAGATAAAGTATGCTGATTTAGAAAAGTCCATGGAATAGAACAGACATGGTTGAGAAAGAAATTGAACTAGAAACAAGTTTGAAATTATGAACTTACAAATAGACTAGATATTTTGGAGAAACAGAAGTAAGAAATATGTACTGTAGCAATGCCTACATCGTGTATTTTAATAGATGATTGGCTTAGAAGCATTAGCAGCATTGTGTGGCAAAAGCTGACAGGTCAAAAATGCTTATAATGTATTGTAATTAGGAAATAGTTTGACTTCTGATTGTGCTGGCGTGAATTGTAACATCAGTCCCGTTTCACCCTTCTCATGACAATGAAAATGGAATAAAAGTCTTTATAACACATCTCAGGAGCCTCGTCTCCATGTTAGAAAAAGAGTTTATGTGACAGCCCAGAACTGAACACAGCACTCAAGGCACTGCCCAACCCGTGCCGAGAACAGGGGAAGAATCACTGCCCTGGTCCTGATTGCCACACCATTCCTGATCCTTACGAGTCACAGGGGTAGAATGAGGGAAATGGTGGGGAGGGAGTGGGGACAAAGTGTGATTGATTGTCAGCCATGAAGGGTCCTGATTTTCAGATCTATTCAGACTGCACTAGGAGGTGCTGGGGATTAGTATCAACTGGGGATTGCTGATATCAGTCTATAAACAGGAAAACAAATAGAACAACACTCTTCTCTCTGCATTGTTTTCCATATAGTATATTCACTTTGAATACACTTCTGAAATCTGTCTAGTTAACTACAGAAGAATTGAAGAGTTGAATTATCCCAAAGGGGTTTTCTTGTTTGCGTGGTTTGAACAAGTGTTTATGAGCCTTTTTCAAAGAATTTCTCAACTGAAGAGTTCAAAAAAGAAGAGACCTCTGGAAAAGTAAAATTCATCAGCAACCTCCAAGTGGCTGAGGATCCATCCTCATCAGAGAGGCAATGATCAGAAATGGGCACAGCTTTCTGGCTGCCCCAGCTTTGGGATGGGCCCTGGGCCTGGAGCAGGAACAGCTCCTGAGGGCCACAAGGCCGGGGCTGTTGTGCTGGCCTGGGCAGATGGGATGGCAGCAGGGGCTGCAGAGCTCTCAGGATGTCCTGGAGAGGAGAGCAGGGCACACAGGGAGCCTCCTTTTCCCTTGGCCAGGCACCTTCCCCCATGGCTGGGGCTGAGCCCTCTCTGAGCTGCAGCTGCTGCTGTGCCCTTCCGAGGGGCTGAGGCCGTGGGGCCCCTGCCCAGAGCAGCCTGCCCTGAGCAATGCCACAATGGTCTCCATGGATCCACGGTGCCCTGCAGGATCACAATGGCCCTTTGGTTCCACCAGGCCCTGTAATGCAACAGTGGCCTCTTGGTTCCACAAAGCCCTGCTGCTTCACACTGGCCCCCTGGGACCATGCGACCCAACAGTGCCACATTGACCCCTTGATTCCTCAAATTCACACCCTGTAACGATGCAATTTTTTTTCCATGAAGCCCTGAAATGTCACCATGGTCTCTACTGGAAGGAAAGCACGAAACCCCAGTGTTTCAGGGTCTGATGAGAGGCAGCCACCAGAGGCCAAGGGCCAACCAGAGCTGTCTGTCCTGGCAGCTTTCATCTGGGAGCAATGGAATAAATATCTTGGATTCCGTATCTCAGATATATGAACTTTTGGGGGCAGAGTCCCAATTTCAGCCATGAGTTCCTGGATGAGAGGGTCAGTTCTTTCCCATAGGAAGGAAAGCACAAAGCCCCAGTGTTTCCAGGGCAGATTAGAGGCAACCACCAGAGGCCAAGGTGAGCCAGGCCGGTCTTCTCTGACAGCTTTTGTCTGGGAGAAACCCTTGCATGCAGTGAATTTTGAGAAGTACCAATTTTGGCCATGGGTGCCTGGGCATAAGGGAAGATTCTTTTCTGTAGAAAGGAATGCACGGAGTCACGATGTTTCAGGGGTACATGAGAAGAGACCCTCAACATGCCAAGGTCAATTGAGTCAGTCAGGCCAAGCCATCCAGAGCTGTTCCCTGTTCCCTTGGATCCACGGGACCTCACAGTGTTCACAATGGTTGTGTCATACTGGATCCTTGGTTTCACGAGGCCCCACTGTGTCACACTGGCCCCGTGTTTCTGTGGGCTCCCATAGTGTCACAATGGTCCCCTTGGTTCCATGTAGTCCTGCAGTGTCACAGTGGTCCCTTGGTTCTATGGAGCTCCTAAGGATCACAATGGCCCCTGGGCTGCATGAGGTCCTGCAGTGTCAAAATGGTCCCTTGCTTCCATGAGGCCGTACTGTGTCACAGGGGTCTCCTTGGTTCCACAGGGTGCTGCAGAGCCTTTTGGGTCAAAGTTTCACAATAGTCAAAATTCAAAATTTCAGAATAGTCTCCAGGAATCCATGAAGCCTGCAAGGCCATAATGGACATTTTGTGCCATGGGTTCCCATGCTGTTTCATGAATCCTAAGTTCCATGGGGCCCTGCAGTGTCACAATGATCTCATTGGTTCAATGGTGCAACAAAATGCCACAATTGCCCCATGGTTCCATTAAGCCCCACAGTGTCACTGGGGCCCTTTGGCTCATCCACAAGGCTCCGATGCGCCACAGTGGCCCTTTGGTTTCAGGGCCTCAAGGTGTACAAATGGCCTCCAGGGTTTCATGAGGCCCTGCTGTGTCACAATGGACCTTGGGTTCCATGATGCCCCATGGTGTCACAATGGTGTCCTTGGTTCCACGGTGTCAGAATGAACCTTCATCCCATGAAGACCCCACAGTGTAGACCGTAGGCCCCTTGATTCCAGGAGGCCCT
The DNA here is from genome assembly GCA_022316685.1 of Progne subis subis. Classification (NCBI taxonomy): domain Eukaryota; kingdom Metazoa; phylum Chordata; class Aves; order Passeriformes; family Hirundinidae; genus Progne; species Progne subis. The sequence continues at coordinate 21,185 of JAKJHU010001877.1, read as the reverse complement.
GCCATGCTATAATGGCCCCTTGGTTCCAGTGGGTCCCAAAGTGTCAGAAGAGTCTCCATTGTTCCATGAGGCCCTGCAATGTCACTGTGGTCCCCTTGGTTGCACAGAGCCCCACAGTGTAACAATGGACTCCTGGTTGCATGAAGTCTTTCTCTTTCACACTGTACTTTTGATTCCATGAGGTTTCTCAGTGTCACAAGGGCCCCTGGGCTCCAAGAGGTTCCAGAGTGTCACAATGGTCTCCTTGGATCTGCAGCACCACAATGGACCATTGGTTCCATGTGGCCCTGCTGTGTCAAAAAGGATTTTTGGTTTTCATGAGGTGTCACAGCGGAATCCTTGATTCTGTGAGGCCCTGCTGTAACCGAATTTAACAAATATCAGAATAAGGAACCTTAAAATTAATTGGCAATTAAGAGGGCATCACTTATGAGGCTTGAGGTCTGAGGTGTGATAATTCAAAACCTTACATCAGCATGTCATTTTAAATGAGTGTTAGCTACATACAGTAGCTACATGAGCCATTACCATAAAACCCACCAAAACTTCCTAGATTCACTTCTTTTTTCCTATCACTGCACTCTTGAGCCAGATGTCTTCTACTTGTCTTCCAACTGTCCTTGCAGGGAAAGCAGGCCCTGCATGCCTTGTTCCCATGCTAAAACTTCACAAGCATGGTAAAAGTCAAATTAACCTCCTGGTTTCAAACCCAAGGCTTTGTGTGGTGCCCAGGCAGAGGCAGGCAGGACACAGAGCTGTCAGCAAAGGAAGGGGCCAGCGAGGTGGGGCAGCCGGGGGATGACGACAGCCTGCAGGGACAGAGGCGCAGGGCATGGACACCGTAGGACAGCCTGGGCTGGAGAGGGCACAGGGATGGGCAGCAGCTGAAAGGCCCTGACACAGCCAACTCCTGCAGCACTTGGGCCATGGCTGCTGGCCCTGGGCCTGAGCCATGAGCAGGAGACAAGTGACCCTGGCAGGCCTGGGGCCTCATTGCCTCCTTGTCCCTGCTCAGCAGCCTGGCAGGGGCCGCCCCATGGTGCTGCCCTTGGCATTGCACATCCCCACATCCCAGTGTCCTGGGAAGAGCCCTGAGCACTGAGGGAGGGACAGGATCTGCCTTGGCAGGGGCTGGGGCTCAGGCCTTGGCCCTTTGCATTCCTGAAACACATCAGGTTTGCTGAGCATCAGAGACACCTTTGCCTTGTTTGTCCCCACCTGTCATCACTGCCTGCAGTGTTCTGCTCTAACTGGAACTGGGGACACTTTCCTCAGTTGGGTTGCTCTGTGGGACCCATTAAAACTTGAAGAAACTTCAATGTTTCAATTTAACTTTGAGTTCTTGAGAAGTTTTTTGAACATACTCTCAGGGACAAAGTTGAATGTAAACAACACTAAATCCATGAGAGGCTCATTAAAGGTCTTGTGCTGTGTCTGTGCTGCTGAGCTGGGCCGGGCTCCTGGCAACCAAGAAAAGTTTCACAAATACATTTCTCCTGAGGAGAAATCCTCCTGCAGATGGGTCAATTGTGTTATTTGAAATGTAGACTCAGAGTGAAAGTTTACACTGGCAGAACTACCTTTTCTGTTCCTTTCTCAGTAATTGTTAACTCTCTCTTCTTTCTTTGTTTTGGTTTAGTTTTGTTCTTAACAGTATAGAACATCATTCTCTTACATGGGATTTTAGCTTTTGTCCTTATGCCTACTGATATCTATGCCTATGGAACTTCTGCCTATGGAACCTTAACTTTTGAATACAATATGTATGTTTCACCAGCAAATAAACACATTGAACTGATTAATAGAACTAATCAGTCTCTAGCTCCCACTGCTGCTTTAGTAAATTCTCTTGCTCCTTTTTCAGGTTTTGTTGCTTTTGTCTTCTGCAATTTCAGTTCTTCTGTTGGCTGAAGCAACATCTCTGCTTGCTGTTACTCTCCTTCTTGTATAGTTCTTTTCAACACTTTCCCTCATACAGTTACAAACTCATTTTCATGACGTTTCTTCTCTTTGAGTTTGGTCACCTCCATTTTTTTTGCGTTAGTTACTCACTCCAAGCTTTTCTTACGTGCCCTTTGTCCCGCTCCAACTCCACCTTCTCAAAGCTCTGCTGCCACTTCTAGCTACACATTGCTGCCATGAACACTGGCAGGTGCCACCCCAGGATCCCACAAACTGCGGCCATACCTTGGGGCCGTGTCTCATAAGTTAGTCAGATTCTTGGGCTTTCAGTTCTGCCTACATTGCTTTCAAGCTCTCAGGTCCACCTGCCTGCAATTCATCTGGATTTTTAGGCTCTCAGGTCTCCCTATTTTGCTCTCAGACTCTCTTCACCTGCTCTGATCTTCATGCTCTAGACCCACCTGGCTCAGTTCAGCTGGGCTCCACCATCTCACTGTCTCACTGGTCTGTAGTCATCTGCCAGGATCATGTCAGGGTCACCATTCATCATTGCCCAGTCCTCACAGGGGGCACCAGTTGACAGTGGAGTCATAACTGACGCAGGTGTCAGTCCTGTATTATCTAAAAACTCTTACACTTTTCTCTCTGTAGCCTACCCACAGGCAGCTTCACACAGACTTCTGGCTCCTTCTCTCTTCCCCCTGCAGGACTGGCTAACTCTTTCCTGTCCCTTGAAAGAGCACCAGACCCTCTCTGTCCCTCATATGCCTTCATGACCCTTCTCCTCCCAGCACAGCCTGCAGACTCCAACTGACTCTTGCCCAGCTCACCCACTGTGTTATAACACTCACTCTCATTGGACATAGCTGGGATCTATTAAGGGCAAGGCTGTTCCCACTCTTGGGAATTAGTACAGCTGCAATTTATCAGGGGCGAGATTGCCTTCAGCACTATCTCTATTCTCTTTACAATCTGTCCTCCCACACCAGGAGAATCTGTGTACAGTACAGAACCTCATGGAACCAAGGGGCCATTGTGGCACAGCAAGGCCTTGTGGAACCAAAGGGACCATGGTGACACTACGGAACCTCATGGAACTACGGGTCCATGGTGACACAGCAGGGCTGCAGAACCAAGGAGTCCATTGTGACACTGCAGAACCTCATGGGATCACGGTGTCCATGTTACACACTGAACCTCATGGAACAAAGGGTCCATGTGACACTGTGGAACCAAGGAGACTGTTGCTGGCAGTACGAAAGCTCATGGAACCAAAAGTCCATTGTGACTTGTGGGACCTCATGGAACCATGGAGACCATTAGGACACTTCAGGACCCATTAGAACCAAGGAGCCATTGTGACACTGCAGGTCCTTGTATAACCAAGGGGTCATTGTAGCAGAGAAGGGCCTCATGGAATCAAGGGGATGGTAGTGACACTGTGGGTCCATGAGACCACAAGGACATTCTGACTCTGGAGCCAAGGATACCATTGGTACACAACAGTTCCTCATGGAACCAAGGAGGCATTGTGATCTGGTGGGGGAATGCGCTGAGTCTATGATGACACTTCAAGGCCTTGTGACACCAAAGGGCCATTGTGGAACTGCAGGGCCTCAGGGAACCAACGAGACCATTGTGACATTGCACGGCCTCAGGGCAGCAAGGGCCATTGTGACACTCTGGGGCTTTGTAGAACCAAAGGGCCATTGTGACACTGTGCCCAGGAACCAAGGAGATCATTGTGACACTACAGGGCTCCATGGAACTAAGAACTCATGTAACAGTGGAATCAAGGTTCCATTCCATACTTCAGGGCTTCATGAATCCAAGGTGCCATTGTGATACTGTGGAACCAAAAGAGACCACTGTAACTCAGCAGGGCCTCATGGAATTCTGGAAACCATTATGACATTCCGAGGCTTGTTTTACATGGCCTGGTTTTTGTCAGCAGGAGAGGCCACAGAGGTGGCTTCTGTGAGAAGCTACTGGAAGCTTCCACCGTGCAGAGTAGAGCAAATCTCTGATTGCTCTGAAGATGGACATGCTGCTGGCCCAATTAGAGAAGTTGGTCACACCTCTGTAATGACATATTTAAGGAAGAAAATCAAAACAGCACACATGCAGTTGTTTCCAGGGGTCATGAGCCACCGCTGCTAGGACATCCCGGCATGGCTCACATCGATGCACCACTGCAGCCTCTGCCATTTCAGTGCAGCCCACAGCGAGCCTTGCCTGCCTGGCCGCCCCTAGCTAGCCATGCCATGGGCAGGAGGGCAGGGATAGTGATGGAGCTTCTCCATCTCAGTGCCCACATTTAGAAAGACATTAAACAGCACCATCAGCACGGCAGCCACATGGCCGGTAGTGGAAAAAGGAAGAGTAATTTTCCAACGTGGAAATTCACCAGAATCAACCTCTTGGCGCTACAAGATGCTGCAAGTATCATTGAATTAGTGGAACTTGTTGGCAATGGTACCTACAGGCAGCAATTCTTTTAGATAGAGAAGAGGAGGAAGTGGAGACATGTAAGAGAAAACAACATGGCAGCACCAAGGTGAGTGGAAAAGGAGGGGAGGAGTGCTCTAAGAGTTGGAGCTGAAATTTCTCTGCAAACTGTGGTGAGGACAATTGTGAAACAAACTGTGCCCCTGTAATCCATGAAGTCCTTCGGATATGCAGAGATCCAGTCGCAGCCTGTGGAAAAAGTGCTCATGCTGGAGCAGGTAGATGCCAGAGGAAACTGTGATCCAGTGAGAGACCTGAGCAGAGAGAGAGGGCCCTTGCTCCTAGAAATAAAGAAAGAGGACCTTTCCTGCCAAACTAGAGCAGCCTAACCTTAAAAGATTGCACCCCATGAAGAAGTGTCCCACACCACAACAGCATTGGAAAGACTGGCCATGGCAGGGACTCATGACATAGCAGAAGAAAAACTCCTCTCCCTGAGCAAACAGAAAAATATCTCCTGACAAACTGAAAAAACCCCACTCCCTGTCTCCCTGCACTATTGGTGGCAAAGAGGAGGGGTCTGAGGGACAAAAATGATATTTTAAAGGCTTCTTTTACTTCTCATTATCATCCTCTTACTCTGTTAATAATAAATTTACTTTATACCTTTAAATTTGAACCTATTTTGCCCTTAGAATGTTTTTCTACCAGTCCTCATCTCAACTCATGAATCCAAACCACGACAGAGGCCTTGTGAATCAAGGGGCTCTGCAGGCCTTGAGGAACCAAAGAGCCATTGTGACACTGCAGGGCCGAATGGAAGCAACGAGACCATTCTTGGAGTGCCCATGGAACCAAGGGGCCATTGTGACACCACAGGGCCTCATAGAACTGAGGTAACCATTGTGACCTTGCCAGGTCTCATGGAAGGAAGAAGCCATTGTGACACTACAGGTACCCATGGAACAAGGGCCCAGGGTGACACAGACAGGCCTTGTGGAACCAGCAGGGCCATGGTGATCCTGGGGAGCCCAATAAAAGCAAGGGGCCATTGTGGCTCTCTGTGACCTCATGGAACCAACGGGCCATTGTGTCACAGGGCAGTCCCATGGAACCAAGGAAACCACTGTGACACTGCAAGGCCTCATGGAAGCAAAGGGCCCAGTGTGCCACTGTGGACCCAGAGCAGAGCTCCTTGTCCCAGAAAGTCCCTGGCAATGCAGGGATGAAGGGAACAGGACAGGCTGTGGGGATCAGGGGCAGGGCACAGCCAGGGATTTGGGGTGGTTGTGAGCCCAGGGCAGGAGCCGGCCCTTGGCCTTGGTGAACCTCATCCAATTGTCCTGGGCCCATGGCTCCAGCCTGTCCAGATCCCTCTGCAGAGCTTCCTGCCCTCCAGCACAGCCACACTCCCACCCAGCCTGGGCTCACTGGGAACTGACTGAGGGTGCCCTCGATGTCCTCGTCCAGATCATCCATCAAGAGATTTAACTGACCTGGTCCCAGTCCTGAGCCCTGGGGACACCCCTGGATGTGACTCCATTCCTCAGCTGCTCTGAGTCCCAGGGGTTGGAGGAGGGAAATGGTGGGGTGGGGGTAGGGACCAAGTGTGATTGATTGTCAGCCATGAAGGGTCTGGATTTTCAGATCTATTCAGACTGCACTAGGAGGTGATGAGGAACAATATCAACTGGAGATTGCTGATATCAATCTATAAACAGGAAAAGAAACCTAAACATGATGAAACAACTATTTCTTCATTGTTTTTAATATAGTATATTCACATTGAATACACTTCTGAAAACTGCAGAAACTTCTAATTAACCACAGAAGGATTGAAGACTTCATTTATTCCCAGGGGCTTGTCTTGTTTGCGTATTGTGGACAAATGTTAATGAGCCTTTGTCAACAAATTTCTCAACTGAAGACCTCAGGAAGAGGTGTTTAGAAAAGTAAACTTCATTACAACCACCAGGTTGCTGATGACCTATCCTCATCATGTCAGGAATGACAGAAATGGGCACAGCTTTCTGGCTGCCCCAGCTTTGGGATGGGCCCTGGGCCTGGAGCAGGAACAGCTCCTGAGGGCCACAAGGCCGGGGCTGTTGTGCTGGCCTGGGCAGATGGCATGGCAGCAGGGGCTGCAGAGCTCTCAGGATGTCCTGGAGAGGAGAGCAGGGCACACAGGGAGCCTCCTTTTCCCTTGGCCAGGCACCTTCCCCCATGGCTGGGGCTGAGCCCTCTCTGAGCTGCAGCTGCTGCTGTGCCCTTGCGAGGGGCTGAGGCCGTGGGGCCCCTGCCCAGAGCAGCCTGCCCTGAGCAGAGCTGTGGGGCCAGAGCCGGCTGGGCTGTGCTGGGGAGAGGCCCTTGGTGCTGCCGAGAGCTCAGGGCAGCTGGCAGAGCTTGGAGGGAGCTGGGCTGGGCTGAGAGAGCCTGCCACAGAAACCATCAGTGTCCATCTCAGCCTGTGTGAGCGTGCAGGGGCCAAGAAAAGCACCCCAGGGTCCACAGAGTTCTCTGTGTGGGAGCTGAGCTTGTGACCCCTGGAGCCGTCCAAGTGCTGGGGCTGCATCTCCAGCTCCAGTGGGATGGGACAGATGGGAGCAGGGACAAATAGTGTCTGCTGGATTATTTACTGTCAGACCTGTCTGCCCTTGGAGGATTTTCTGGGAGCAACCATTGGATGTACAGATTTTTGAATGTGGAATCCCAATTCCAGCTTTTTGTGCCTGAGGAGAAGGCCACTTCTTTTCCATGGGAAGGAAAGCATGGACTCCCAGTGTTTGGAAGGCAGATGAGAGCCAGCCCTCAGGAGGCCAAGGCCAGCCAGGCCTATCTGTAATGGCAGCTTTCCTGTAGGGAAGATATTTGGATATAGGACTTTAGGAGGCAGAATCTCAATGTCTGTCATGGGCACCTGGAGAAGCAGGATTGTTCTTTTCCATAGGAAGGAAAGGTCAGAGCCCCAGTGTTTCAGGGCAGTTTAGAGGTAACCACCAGAGGCCAAGGCCAGCCAGAGCTTTCTGTGTTGGCAGCTTTTATCTGGGAGAAACCCTTACCTATAGGAATTTTTGGAGAATTACTGATTTTGGCCATGGGTGCCTGTGCAGGAGGAACAGTTCTTTTCAACAGGAGCGAAAGCACAGAGCCTCAGTGTTTAAAGGCAGGTGAGACCCAGCTCTCAGAAAGACAAGGTCAGCCAGACTTGTTGGTAATGACAGCTTTTGTCTGTGAGGAATCCCTGGATATTGGGAAATTTGGAGGGGAATCCCATTTTAGCCATGGATGCTTCCATTTGAAGGGAAGCCCAGAGCCCCAGTGTTTGAGGGGAACATGAGAAGAGACCCTCGACATGCCAAGGTCAGTTGGAGCAGCCAGGCCAAGCCAACCAGACCTGTTACCTGTCCCTTGGATTCATGGGTCATCATAGTGTGAGGCTGGTCCCTTGTTTCCATGGGGGGTCCACTGTTGGGGAGGATGAAGCCAAAAACCCCTATAAATATGATTGCCTGTATTCTGAGAATGTGGGACCTGTGGGTGAGATAGAATTGAAAGTAAGTTTTGATGTTTCATATGTATTGGATACTGGATGTATGGGAAAACAGTTACATGACCAGCTGAAGGTCACCAGCAGCCAGACCCAGGTCAAATGGAATGTTCTGTCTCACCCCCCAATGGTTCATCCCACACCTGTACCCCTCCCCTGAAGTGTCAGGTATCTGTAACCTCATTGGCACAGATCCTGTTCCTGCCCACCTCAAGACCCCTTATCAGGGGTCTGCAGTGGTGGCTCGCTCTCTTGCGCTCTTGCTTTTGCTCCTCTCCTCTTGCCCTTTGCTCCTTGCTCCCCTCCATTCCCTTCCTCTCCCTTCCCCCACCTCCTAGGCCTTGCACTGAGCTGCAGCCTGGCAGCTCAGCAAGGCCTCACATCCCTTACAATAAACCCAATCTTCTAAAACCTAACTACAGAGATCTCTCGTCTACATATATCTATGCCATCCTGGAGTCCACAACAGCAGCAGGGAGAAAACAATTTCTACAAGTGACGCTCAATGTGGAAAACGCCGGACCCAGCCTTTCAAGCTGTGAGAGACTTCCCCATGGACGGTAACTAAATTACCAGTTGTAGTATACTCGGTGTCGCGAGCACAGCAAATCGTTGCTGGGCAGCGTGAGGCTGGAGCTCTTTAAAGTTGCCGAGGACAAAACCTTGAGCACAAGGATCGCTACTAAGTAGCGATCACTTCGAGCTCTGAGGAGGTTTTGTCGGGCATCCCTCGAGCACAGAGGCTGCTGCCGAGCGGCGGCCACTGGAGCTCACGGAGGGAACTTTGCCGTGGTAATTTCCACGTGCATTGAGCGCACGTGGGCACTGCTTTGCACTGCCCGCACTGAAGCGCTGAGTGGATTTGGAGTCCCCGAGCACGGAAAAGCTGTTCCTGAGTGAAGCCTGAAGCCAGAGCTCTGAGGGGGACCTTGCAGTGTCCTGAGAGCCGACTGGAGTGTCTGGCCAACCCCCACGTTCGATCTCAAGTGAGGACCTGCTTCTGCGACATCGAGGTGAGCTACACTGGTATAAAATAAAATGGGGCATTCCCACTCTAGCCTTGATAGAGATCTCTATAAACAAATTAAGCATCTGTTACGCTACAATCATAGTACTTTACATAAGCAAGAGCTAAAAGACCTTTTAGAATGGACTCTAGTTAACTTTCCCAACGCTGACCGTCAGCTGTCTTTACCAGAGACTTTTGGGACTCAGTTGGAAATAGACTCTTTAATGATATTTCACGGAAGAATTTCGCTGTTGTTGAGCTCATTCCAGCTTGTAGAGCTCTCGTTGAGCTTTTCGCTGCAAAAGACGCCGCGGCACCTATTCACGATGGTCCCGGAGATACCCTCAGCGCGGCCGCGGGTCTGCAGCACAAACCGCCCCCCTCCCCCCCTCCGCGCCACGTGGTTTCGGTTTCCGCGGCCCCATCCCCCACCCGCGTGCCTGCGGCACCGTCCCCTCGCCCCAAGCCCCCACCGGACCCCGTGACCCCTCCCACCGTGCCCTCGGTCCCATTCACGGCTCCGATTCCAGTTACCGGGGCTCCCTCCCCCCTCTCCAGCGCGCCGAGCCCCATCCCCGCCCCTGCCTCTGCGAGCCCACCCACTGATGGCATCCCGGCGGCACTTCTCGCTGCTGGCGCCGCGGCAGCACCCCCACCTTACCACGCGGCCCCGGCTGTACCCCCCCTCCCCGCCACGGGTCCCGCAGCCCAGCCGACCACCGTGTTTGCTGCGGTAGCTACTGCAGTCGCTGGCCTATTTCAGCAGGCAGCGACGCTTTTGCAAGCGGCACAGGTCCCCCTCGCTACAGCTGCGGCGGCGCCAGCGCCCGCGGTGCTGCCGGCGGCTGTGCCGGCGGCTCCCCTGGTGCACAATGGCGCAGAGAGGCCAGTCACTCCTCCGCGTGTTCCGGCGTATGCGTATGCGGAGCGCCCCAGCCCCCCGCCGCGGCGGATGCTGCAACCAGTTCCGGTCCCCGCTCCGCGGAATGCCGCAGCCCAGCCCGCAAGCTACGAGCAGCTCGCTCCCGCGGCACAAGCAGCGGCTCTTCCTCCGCGCCCCGTTCCTGCTCCACGGCGTGCCCCAGCCAGCCCTCCCATCCCTGCCGCCCCCATGGCAGCGCCAGAAGCCGCGGCTGCCATGGGTTCGATGCGCTGCCCTCTGACGCGGCCCCGGCGTGTCCTGCGCCCGCAGGCTCCTTCCGGTTCCCTGCCGCGGTCACAGGAGCGGCCCCTGCTGCGGCTCCTGCGCCCCAGCCGCCTCCCGCGCACCCGCTGCGGGCCGCCGCCATGACACCACCACGCACAGAGCCTGTGCACTCCGCGCATGCGCAGACTGTGCACCCCGCATGCACAATTCGCGCCAACGCGCCATCCCGCATCACCGACTTTCATACAGCCTCTCGGTTCCCGCGCGCCCCATGCCGATGCTGTGCCCAGCCGGATCTTGTTACACTGCCATCCCAAATAGTCCACAGTGCCACGCGTGCTGCACAGCCCCCGATGCTACAGCCATCAGCAGCTTCTACAACTACACTTCCAGCCGCCCTTCATTTGCCCACGACCCTGCAAACAGCACAACAGCAACATGATTCTACAGCGACTTTTATGTATCCTTCCGCCCCTCCACCTCCAACCTGCATGCTACAATAACAGCTTCATGCCTGAGGAATCCTCCCGCAGCTCCAAGCTCTTCTCACATGTCTTCACTGACAGGCTCTGAACCTCCTTCGTTCCTGCCTCTGCCACCTGCATCCCTGCCTCTGCCACCGCATCTTGCATCGTGCCCAAGCATGACAGGACCACAGCTACGCACACAAACCGTGCAACGAGAAGGGGAGGATGGAATATAGCAGCCAATCTAACAAATACAGGACAGACAGAGAACTGTTTTGCCCTAACAGCTGCCAGCTCTCTCAAATCTGAGGACCCACCACCACCTATCCCGATTTTGGAAGGTCCACAGAAATGTTCTGATGACCTTCAACTGACAGACTGGCATGAAGTCACACGCGAAATACGCAAAGAGGAAAATTTAAACCCTCTAGCCATGCCTGTGATATTCAGCCAGCAAGCTGGAGGTCCCAGAACATGGACAGCGATTCCATCTCAGGAAATAAAGGAATTAAGAAAAGCAATAAAGGACAGTGGCATCTGCTCTCCATACTTTAAACAACTGTTAAAAAGTACCCTAGAAAGAACACACCAAACCATAAAACGTATTTTAAGTCAAGAGGAAAGGGGGAAAGCTCAGTATGTTTATAATTTTCTCAACAGCTCTGCAAAAGAGCCTGATCCCCACATTTACAGACATTTCTTGAACAATAAAAAGGTAAAACTGAAAGAACACCCCCCAGTTTCAATTAAAAATTTAGAATCAAGACAGTTAGAAAGACCATATAATCCTATAACATGGGTGAAGAGGTTTGCATTAGCCTCTACAGAAAAAGGACTCAAATGGATTCCAGCAAAGAACGTGAAACCGTACCATGCATCGAAGCCTGCTGAGACCCCCACATCAGCCAGTACTGCTGCAAACCAAGCAGCAAGCACCCAGACCTGAGCTGCGCAGAATCATCAGGAGAAGATGATCTGCCAAGAACAGCCCAAGAAAAGACTGGAGTTTTATCGTTTGCATGTTACTTTTTTGTTCTTTTGTTTTAGTTTTTGTAGTGAAGTTTTACCTAAGTCAATCAAAGACTAATGTCTGTTACTTTGGCCAAGTCTGCAGGCTCTGATACCATCTATCTGACAGAAGCCCTGAAAAACCTGTTTAGTTAGAGTACCTTTTTCAAAAGATTTTGAAGGTTTGTGCTGCATGAATTTATCTGATCACTCTGTTTCCATTCACAAACAATTACAAGAATTGAGAGATTTAGCTAGCCAAATTACAGTAGATGACCCATCTTGGCTGGACAATTTGTTTGACGGTTTGAGCTTTGCACCTTGGCTAAAGGAACTTTGTAAGATAGGTTTAATTGTTCTAATAGTAGTTATTGTAGTTTTAGTAGTGGTTCCCTGCATACTTCATTGTGTGCAAAAAGTAATGAGTAAGACAGTGTCTAGCGTTTTAGTTGTTAATAAGACGGGGGAGATGTTGGGGAGGATGAAGCCAAAAAACCCTATAAATATGATTGCCTATATTCTGAGAATGTGGGACCTGTTAGTGAGATAGAATTGAAAGTAAGTTTTGATGTTTGAGATGTATTGGATACTGGATGTATGGGAAAACACTTGTGTGACCAACTGAAAGTTACCTGCAGCCAGACCCAGGTCAAATGGAATGTTCTGTCTCACCCCCCAATGGTTCATCCCACACCTGTACCCCTCCCTGAAGTGTCAGGTATCTGTAACCTCATTGGCACAGATCCTGTTCCAGGCCCACCTCAAGACCCCTTATCAGGGGTCTGCAGTGGTGGCTCGCTCTCTTGCTTGCTCTTGCTTTTGCTCCTCTCCCTCTTGCCCTTTGCTCCTTGCTCCCCTCCATTCCCTACCTCTCCCTTCCCCCACCTCCTAGGCCTTGCACTGAGCTGCAGCCTGGCAGCTCAGAGCAAGGCCTCACATCCCTTACAATAAACCCACTGTTCTAAAACCTAACTACAGAGATCTCTTGTTTACATATATCTATGCCGTCCTGGAGTCCACAACAGCAGAGGGGACAAAACAATTTCTATAGGCAGGTTCTGTTTGCAGCTTGGAGAAAGGACAGGTCAGACTCAGCCTGATGGGCCCTGATACCGAGGCAACCAGATAATGCTTGAACTGTGCCAAAAGCTGTAGCTGTGCAGAAAGAAATAGTTACCTTGTAACAAGGAATGGGAATGAAGCTCTTTTCAGAAATCAGAAAAATTTAACAGAACAAGCTATATTGGTTTGGCACGGCCTGGATTTTGGTGGCAGGGACACCACAGGTATCCATGGGGGATGCAGAGATCCACTCAGAGCCCATGGGGATCCATGGGGATGCAGAGATCCACTCTCAGCCCATGGGGATCCATGGGGATGCAGAGATCCACTCTCAGCCCATGGGGATCCATGGGGATGCAGAGATCCACTCTCAGCCCATGGGGATCCATGGGGATGCAGAGATCCACTCTCAGCCCATGGGGATCCATGGGGATGCAGAGATCCACTCTCAGCCCATGGGGATCCATGGGGATGCAGAGATCCATCTCAGCCCATGGGGATCCATGGGGATGCAGAGATCCACTCTCAGCCCATGGGGTCCATGGGGATGCAGCCACTGGGGATCCATGGGATGCAGAGATCCACCCACAGCCCCTGGGGAGGTGCCCATCCCAGAGCGGGTGGATGCCTGGATGAGGCTGTGATCCAGTGGGAGACCCGGTGGAGAGAGGGGGCCCTGCTTCCAGGCTGGAGCAGCCTGTCCTTGGAGGACTGCACCCCGTGGGAGGAGAGCCCCATGCTGCAGCAGTTTGGGAGGACTGTGTGCCCGTGGGAGGGACTCACGTTGCAGCAGGTGCGGTAGGGTGCTGCTCTTGTGAGAGTGGACCCACGCTGGGGCAGTTCATGGAGAACTGTATCCAGTGGGAGGGACTCCATGGCCACATGGGGGAAGGACTCCTCTCCCAGAGCACAGAAGAAATCTCTAGATGAAATGAGAAAACTCCCATGCCCTGTCTCTCTGTGCGTGGGGAAGGACGGAGGAGCTGGGGAAAAAGGTGAGGGTTTTTTACCTCTCATTATTCTCTCTCTGATTCTGTTAGTATTAAAATTCACTTTGCAACTTGAGCCTTTTTTGATTTGAAATATTTTCCTGGTCCTTATCTCACTCATGAAGTGTTTTTAATATTTTTTTCCTTCTCTGCCCAGCTGTGGCAGGGGAGGATGAGTGAAGGACTCTTGTGGGTGCCTGGCAGTGGGCCAGTGTCCAACCATGACACAAGGTAACTGCAAACAGCTGACCCCTGGCTATTTGAGCAGGCAATCTTATAGAGCATTTGCAGGAAGCAGGGGTAATAAGTTCAAGGATTTTCTGAGCCTTCATCAAAACAACCACCAGGAGGGACGAGCACTTCGCAGAGACCAGCATGTACTACAAGGGCTTACATAATCATGTGATTAGAAAATATGTACAATAAAGGTAGGAAAGTATAATGAGAACAAAAAAAAAGTATAAAAGCTAGTACTGTGTGAGAACAGACAAGTGAGTTTGTGGTGGAGCTATCCCCTCACTCCTAGCATTGATAAAAAATATACAAGCCTTATAGTATGGGTTACTGTTTTTTGCCTAGTTTTCCTGGGTTTTTCTGCCCACCTCATTGCCTGCAAAGTTGGAATGCACCAGCAGGAATTCCCAGTTCTGGGAGGGCTGTTTCCCTGGCTATGAAAGCTTCCCCAGCTGATGTGTGGAACCAAGGAGATCATTCTGACAATGCAGGGACTCTTTAACAAGGGTCCATTGTTTTCCTCTCCCTGCCCCAGCCCTGCAGAGCAGCCCAGACCTGTCTGGCCCTGCAGCAGGAACTGGAGGCACTGGAGGTCAGGAACAGCCACTCTGTGTCTGGAATGCTCAGGACATGCTCAGCTCAGGCAGCTCGTGCAGCCCCAGGGCCAGCCCCGCTGCCCAGCACAGCAGCACAGAGTTGGCCCCGGGGCTCCTCAGGCAGCTCCTGCTGCCCCAGGGACAGGGCAGCCTCTGCCAGGGCTCCTCTGCACAGCCACGGGCTCCTGCTCTGCTCCTGGCACATGCCAGCTGCCCACAGAGCCTTTGCCAGGGGAACACGTCTGTGCTGGCCTGAGCAGCCATTGCTGCAGCCCCTGCCCTGCTGCCCACAGCCCCGAGCTGGGGCTGCTGCTCTGCAGAGCACGGGGGCTGTGCTGCCCGGGGCCCTGGGCTGCCTCTGCTGGGCTCTGCTGCTCAGGCTGGGAGACAGAGGCAGCTGATGCTGCTCCCTGCACTGACCCCCTCGCACACAGGCTCTGCTGGGGCCATGGAGGCTGCTCAGAGGTGCCTGCCTTGTTCCAGGGCTGCCCCATGGCCTTGGGGCTGCCCTGCATCCTCCTGGGGAAGTTCCCTGAGGGTCAGACCAGCCCGTGCCCAGACTCCTTTCCCTGTGCCTGCTGTGTCCCCTGGGGCTGCAGAGCTCTCCTGGCTCACAGCACACATTCAGTCCTTGATCTCGGGGTGAGCCCACCCTGGCCAGGCCTGTGCCCAGGGAGCTCCACTCCCTGCTGATCCCTGGCACACACTGTCCCTGCAGGTGCCCTGTGTTCTCCTGGCAGCTCCCAAGGCCCTCCAGACAAACCTTCCCCTGCCATCAGCCCTGGCACCAGCTGCAGAGCCCCAGCCAGGTTCAGCACAGACCATTCCCCATCTGATGGGCCCTGGCCACCAACAAGCAGAACCTGAGCCAGCCCTGAGTGCCCTGAAGGCCACACTGGGACCCTGATCTCATCCCACTGAGCCCTGGGAGAACAAGGAACACAAGGAGCCTCTTCAGAGTCTGTTCCTTGGGCCTGTTCCTGAGAGGGACTCTGCAGGGAGAGCAAAGCCTTCCTGCCCTGCCCTCAGGAGATCCCTTTGCTGCTGCAGCTGCTGTGCTGGAGCCCAGCTGTGTCCCAGCAGTGCCCATGGCCTGTCCCTGCCTGTGGGCACAGCACGGACACGCAGCAGCACAGTGACCAAGCTGCCAGAGCACTCGGGCCTGACAGCCACAGCAGGGCTGGGAAGGAGAGGCTGGAGTTGGGAAGAGCAGATGTGGGAAGAGCCAGGGCCATTGTCCCTGGCTGTGCTGCTGTGCTGGGAGTCTCTTCCCTCCACCTCTGCTCACAGGCACTGCCCCTGCAGAGACAGAGAAGGGCTGAGGAACATCTTGGACACACAGGGCAGAGCAGGACACTTTATTTTACATAAATGCACAGTGATGATGGCTCCTTACTGTCTCTGCTTAACACAAGCATGGGAGATGCTGATGTAGCAATACTGTGACTAATGGCATCCTTTTTGGAAATATATTTAAAAAAAAAAAAAAAAAAAAAAAAGACACATGGCACAGAGCAGTCTGGGCCTGGAATGAGTTCCATTCTGAATGCTATGCAGAAACAAAGAGGCACTTGATTGTTTCTGAAAAGCACAGAGTGGTCATATTCCTCAGGCATCCTCACGCTCCTGGTTCCTCAGGCTCTAGATGAGGGGGTTCAGTGTTGGAGGCACCAGCGAGTACAGAAGTGACAGTGTCAGATCCAGGGATGGGCACCAGGGTGGCACAGGTGACCTTTAGGCTTTGCAGGGCCCAGGCACAAGGGCTGTGCCCGAGTCAGGGCTGAGCTCACACTCTGTGGGCTGGGGCAGAGCCCAGGCAGAAATCAGCCCCTGCCCCAGCAGCTCTGCAGTGGTGGCCACCAGGCCGGGTTGCCAAGGGAGGCTTCTGGCCATGGCCTGCAGGGAGCTGCTGCTGCCAAGGTGCCTTTGGTGTCCCAGGCTCTCCTGGCACAGCTCCCAGCACTCTGCACTTGTGCCCGAGGCCTTCACTGTGTTGGGGCTGGCCTGGGGCTTTTCCTGCAGCGGGACCTGGCCTGGCCATGGCACAGGAAAGGCAGTTCCTGCTGGAGCAGGAGGCTCTGCCTGCAATGGGCTCAGACAACTCCAACAAGGCTCTGTTTGCAAAGTCCCCAGTGGGAAATGAAGAAGAGGGTCATGCTTCTTTTGGGGTGAATAATGCTGAAAGCAGCCTGACTCCTCCATCCCCAAGTTCAGCATCCTGAGAGGGAGCTGAAGCTGTGGCAGAGCTGGAAAAATGCCCAGAGAAAGGAACAACCAAGTGACACCACTGAGAGCTTCTGCAGAGCTGCTGAGCTGGCACAGCCTGGGCACATCTGACTGACAGGGCAGCACTTCAGACTAGAAGGGCCCTGCCCCAAATTTTAACTGCAGCATCTCCTGACAGTTCCCTTCTTGGTGGGGTATGGAGATTCCTCCCTGGAGTGGAGACACCCTCAAGGTCACTGCCTGAGGCTGAGCTAAGAGATTTGCCCAGGATCATTGGTCTGAGGGAGAGACACCCATCTCTACTTAATAACAGTTTTGCTTTAATACAATTGCTTCAAAATTGCTTCCTAGAGCACTATATTAAAATCGGTGTTACAGCTCCTACCCTATGGAGTAGGTAATTCTGATTAAGACCTTTCTGTCTAACCATGATCATAATCAGTCATATCTATATGTACACAAATACTTCTGGTTTGCCATCCTTATTGTTGTGGGACAAAGTTGTACAAAGGTTCAATTCCACCTGTATAATCCTTTACACAGAAATCTTTAACAAAGTCTGGGGCTGGGATTGGATCCAGTAAGTCCCAGGATCCTCTCACAGAAAGAGTTTGTAAAGCCTGGTTTGGGGAGCTTGGGGGTATGATTGGGGTGTTGGGGGTCCTTTCTGCACCTTGTGACCCAACAGGAACTTGTTTAATAAATTTTGCCTGAAGCTCCCACTCTGCCCATGACAGGAACCCCTGTGAGTTCTGTGACATCCCGGCTCTTTGGCAGCCTGGACACTCCTGGGATGTCCCATGGAGCCCTGTGAGTGTCTGTGACCTCACTGTTCTTTAGGAGCACAGGGATGTCACCACTGGACTCCTGCCACTGCCTGGGACAAATTGGCTCCTTGGCAGTGTACAGACACCTCTGTTGTCACTGTGCAGCCCTGTGACTGTCTGTCACCTCATGACCCTTGGAAGATTAAGGACCCCTGGGATGTCACCATGGAACCCCTGTGAATGAGTGTGGCCAAACATCTTCAGGAGCCCAGAGACCCCTCAGATGCCACATGGAGCCCCTGTGCCTGCACGTGAGCTTATAGTCCTTTAGCAGGTGGAAACCCCTGGAATGTATTCAATTTAAATAGATTGCTCTGCTGAGCAATCTATTAGAATCTATTAGAATAGATTCCTCTGCTCTGCTGAGCATGGATACTCAGCAGCTTGGAGGTTCCCTGATGAATTTTAGTTCTCCAGAGGCTTGCTCAGTCTTAGTTCTTCAGTTCAGGAATTCAGTGCCAAAGGCTCATTAGTATTTCAAAACACCCTAAAAAGACAAGCCCCTGGGAATAATTTAATTTCAAGTCTTCAATTCTTATGTGGTTACTTAGACAGATTATTGAAGTATGTTCAAAGAGAATACACTATGTCTTTGAAAAATGCAGAGATTTTTTGTCCTGTTTAGTTTTGTTTTCCTGTTTATAGATTGATATCAGCAATCTCCAGTTGATATTGATGCCCAGAAACTCCTCGTGCACTCTGAATAGATATGAAAATCAATATGACCCTTCATGGCTGACAATCAATCACTTTTCCCCACCCCCACCCACCATTTCCCTCCTCCAGCCCCTGGGACTCAGAGCAGCCTTGTGCCAATCTGAGCTTCCTCCTCTCCAGGCTGCAGCTGCAGCTTTCAGCTCCTTGGCACCAACTCCCACCTGCTTTCCTTGCAGAAGGAGCTGCCTGAGACACAGAGGGATGTTCATTTATTGCAGCCAACAAAACCAAGGGAAGACAGCCCCATGAAAAACAGAAATCCAGCCAGTGACACAAATAGAGGGGAAGATCAGGATTCCTTCTCCTGCCATCATACAATTCCAGGAAATTCCTGGTCTCTCCTGGTGGGAAAACTTTGGCATTTCTTAAAGTGCTCAAATGACCCAGCTGATGAAGATGTGCTCGTGCACCTCGCAAGCTGCAGGTCCTGTACAGCCCTGCAGGGCTCCTGTCCCATCTGCTGTGCTCCAGTGTAAAACAGGGCAGCACTGTCCCAGGATCATTAGAGAGCTGAATTGGAAAGGACCTCAGCAAGTCAGCAGCCCAAGCTGTCAGAAACTGGGCCAGACCAAGTGGTTCAAGGCTTGATTTGGTCTGGATTGGAAAATCCCAAAGGACAGGGAGGGCAGCATCTCAGCACGGCTGAGCCCATGGGAAAAAGGTTTCCTCCTGTCCTGGCTGAAGCTCCCCTCTTTCACCCTATATCATTGTCTTTTTCTCCCACCAGGCCCCCGTGAAGAGCCTGGCTCTGTGTTCTCCATCACCTCCTCGGTGGCACTGCCAGGCTGGCATGAGGAGCCCCTCAGCCTTCCCTGCTCGGGCTGGACAAGCCCAGCTCCCTCAGCCTCTGCTCACAGCCAAAGGGCTCCAGCCCCACCTTGGAGCCCTTCCCTAACCCTGCTGCAGCTGCCAGACATCTTTCCTGCCCTGGGGAACCCAACCAGGCCACAGTGACCTGGATCATGCACGTCCTTGATGTCCTGGTCACACAGCCCAGCCCCTTGTCCCCGTGTCAGGCTCTGGGGTTGATCCTGTGGAACATCCTTTGGTGGAGGCTGTGGCTCCAGGTGGACCATGGGGGGACAGTGGACAGGGGACCCTGCTCAGCATGAACAGCATTGGACTTCATGGGGGGAAACTGTGAGGGGGTGGGGTGGAATGACCAACCCAGTGACACACACAGCCACCTGTAACATCACAGCCAGCTCTATGATGTCAGACCTCTGCCCTGTGATGTCACAGATGGCTGTGATGTCACAGAATGGCCTATGATATATAGCTGCTCATGACCTCACATAGCCTCTTCGTGATGTCATAGCCCACTCTGTGACCTCATGTTACCAGATGATAAATGGTCTACACCTGGTGAGCTAACACAATGCTCATTCTCCAAAACCACTGGCCCATGGAAACACACATGCCCATTGTGTAAGAAGGGGAACTGGAAATTCACCAGCCTCAGTGTCCTGCCAGCTCAGCCAGGCTGACTGGAACATTGGGGTCTGTGAGCACCAGGGACCACCAGAGAGACCCCCAGGACAGAAGTGTGCATGGAAAAGGGGAGGAAATATGCAAATGATTCATGGAAATGATTATCATGGTATGTTTAGTCCAGACATCAGAATATGATGCAAAATAGAATATAAACAGAAACTTTCCTGTACTCAGCATGCACGGCTTTGGGAGGAGCTGTTCCCCTCATCCAGCCAAATAAACAACGCTGCTTCTAAATGCTACATTGGTGTTAAGGAGTTTTTATTTTACCAAATTGTTGGTAACACTCCCACTGCCAAGGAAAGCTCTGTCTGATGCTGTTCACAAACAGAGAAGGGCTGGTGGGAGATGTGATGGACTGAGGCTGCCTGGGGTGCAGTGACCATGAAATAATCAACTTTCCAAATCTGGGAAAGAAGGAAAGGCATCAACAAAACATCTACACTGAAATTATGGAGGGCAGACTTTGGCCTCTCTAGGATGCAGATTTGGGGAGTACCGAATCAGGTACTGATTTTTTAAGGGAAACAGCCCTTAAAAATAGGAGAGCCAGGAAGGATGGACACACTTCAAGAAAGGAATCTTAAGGGGAGAGGAGCATCCTGTCCTGGTGTGCCAAAAGATGAGCCAGTGAGGAAAATGATGGGCCTGGCAGTCCATGGTACTTTTGTGGGAAGTCAAGGGGAAAAAAAAAAAAAAGCTGCAACACCTCAGAGAAGGTCAGGCAATTCAGGAAATGTTTAAGGATGTTGTTAGGTCATGGGGAAAGAAAATTAGAGAGGTGAAAGATCAGTTAAAATTTAACCTGGCCAGTTTTCTGAAAAATTAAAATGTTTCCACAAATAAATTTATAGCAAAATGTGGGATAAGGAAAATTTAGTTTTATTGATGCTGTGAGGAATATAGTAACTAGAGATAAGGAAAAGGCTGAGCTGCTTAACACCTTGTTTGCTCATTTTTCAACAATCAGACAGGTTGTCCTCAGGACAAGTGTTCTCCTGAGCTGGTAGATGGGCCCAGGGAGCAGAACAGCCCCTGGAATCCAGGAGGAAGCAGCTGGTGACCTGCTGAGCCCCTCAGATGCTCACAGGTGTCTCTGGGACCAGATGGGATCCATCCTAGGGGGATGAGGCAGCTGGTGGATGAGCTCACCAAGCTGCTCTCCATCATTTCTCATCAGTCCTGGCTCAGCAGGGAGGTCCCAGAGGACTGGAGGTGCCAATGTGAGCCCATCCCCAAGAAGGGCTGGAAGGAGGATCTGGGGAACTCCAGGCCTGTCAGCCTGACCTCGGTGCCCAGCAAGGTTCTGGAACAGATCACCTTGAGAGCCATCACAGGGCACCCACAGGATGGCCGAGGGATCAGACCCAGCCAGAGTGGATTTCAATATCTGCATTGATGATCTGGATGAGGGGATGAGTCCACCATCAGCAAATTTGCAGATGACACCAAGCTGGGTGTGAGTGTGGATCTGCTGGAGGGTAGGAGGGCTCTGCACAGGGACCTGGACAA
>JAKJHU010001876.1:0-58085 GCA_022316685.1 Progne subis subis | reverse complement strand
AGGCCTTGGAGCATCCCAGGGCTTTTGGAACATTCTGGGACTTTGGGGCATCCAGGGAATCTGCTGAGTACCCCAGGGGCTTTGGAACATTGCAGGGACAGGGAACAAGGAGCATCCCGACGCTCCTGGAGCTTTTGGGGGGCTTTGGAGCATCTTGGAATCCTCAGAGCACCCGTGGCTTTGCAGGGGATTCACCCCTGGGGTGCTCAGACCCTGAGCCCTGTGGGAAATCCTGGATCCCTGGGAGAGCATCCCAGGGCCCTCTGAGCACCCTGAACTCCTGGGATCACCCCAAGCTCCTGGGAGCACCCCAAGCTCCTGGGAGCACCCTGAACTCCTGGGAGCACCCTGAACTCCTGGGAGCACCCCGAGCTCCTGGGAATCCCCCTCCAGCTCCCGTGTGCCCCAAGGAGCAGCCCAGGCCCCTTGGACCCTCCAGCATCCTCACAGCCACAGAAGCCCCTGGGAGCCCCTGGGAGCCCCTGGAGCTGTTTGGAGCACCCAGAGGCCTCTGGAGCACCCCAGGGAGCACCTGAGCCAGCCCAGCTCCCAGCTCCCTGCAGGGCTGAGTGGGAGCATCCCACCCACAGCACCCCCTGACCCCATTCCCAGCCCCCAGGAAGGGCTGGAAGGTGCAGGATGGAGTTTCCTAAATCCCCCGAGTTTCCAAAGCCGCTATTTTTCATTGAAATGAAATCAGGCACCTCCCTCTTGCAGTCTGCAGTGCAAGGACTCCTAAAAAGATGTGATTTACAGGAAGAATCACCCCAAGGACTGCAGGGGCTGAAAAACCCCGTCATGGGGGGAGAGGGGGAAACCACAATTTCCAACATGGGGCTGCGAGGAACTCACAATCCCGTGGGGAACTTCCCATCCCAGTGGGGTTCTGCCCTCTGTCAATCCCACCCTGGAGGACACAGGGTCCCCTGAACACCGCTGGACCCCAAATCTGAGGTGGGGAGGTCTGTGTGACATGGGAGCAGCTCCAGTGGGGGCTTGGGAGGGAGGGAAGGAGGAAGAGGAGGGCTGGGCTGTGGGATCAGGGAGGAAGGGGAGGGCTGGGCTGTGGGATCAGGCTGGCTCTGTAGGATTAAGGAGGAAGAGGAGGGCTGGGCTGTGGGATCAGGCTGGCTCTGTAGGATTAAGGAGGAAGAGGAGGGCTGGGCTGTGGGATCAGGCTGGCTCTGTAGGATCAGGCTGTCGTCACTTCCTCTGGCGCAGGGCCTGGCGGGGGAAGCCGGACATGAGCCGGACATTTGGGCTCTGCTCTTCCCTCTCCCGGCTGAAATCCTCCTGGAGCAGCCCCGGGTGGGTCTCAGCCCCACCAGCTGTCCCCTGGCCCGGCCTTGGGGCTGTCCCTGCAGCCTGCACAGCCGAGGATCCCCCCACACGATGTGGGGCCCTGAGCATGGCCAGGAAAAGCCGTGACAGCTCCGTGAGCTTTCTCTGAGAGATCCCTGGAGGTTTTCCTGGGAGGTACCAGGGCATGGTGACAGCGCCCGGCTGAGCGATCCGGAGCCACCGGGATGTGGAGGCGCCTGAGCTGGATCCCTGCAGGAGCTGGTTTGTGTATTCAGCGTTTTCTGGAGGGTTCATTGCGGGAGGAGTGGGGCTGCCTCCGATCTGTGTCTGCCCGCGCCACGGCTTTTGTCACAGCCACAGTGGGAGCCGGCGCCAGGGTGAAATACAACCCCCAAACTCAAAATCCGAGCTGGGTTGGCCGTGTCTGGTTATTTACTGTAATTATTGACAATGATTCCATTCACACCGCAGAGCACTTTCTGTCCCAGGGCACGAACAAGCAGCCAAGAGCCCGTCCTTGCTGCAGGGGTGCCCCAGCTGTGGGGATCCAGCTGTGGGGATCCAGCTGTGGGGATCCAGCTGAGGGGATCCAGCGCTCAGCACTGGCACAGTCCAGGGGGCTCGTCAGGAAACGCTCACTCCATGCCAGCACCGGTGGAAAAACTTCATGGAGCCACCCCTGGCACCTCGGGCACAGCCTCTGGAGGTGAGCTGGCAGGATGGTGACCTCCTCCTTTCCTCCTGCTCAGATCTTCTGCACGTAATTCCCAGGGAAAAGCCCTTCCCTGCCGTGCAGCCGGCCTTTCCACCAGCCAGAGGCATCTGGGAAGGGGACAAACAGTCAGCCGCGGTGCCAGCCCGGCAGGGACGGGAGCTGGGCAGGGCAGGAGCCTGGTACCTTCCATCAGGATGTCAATGACGTCCCCCACGTTGAAGCTGAGCTCGTCCACGTCCTGCCCCACGTACTGGTAGAGCGCCCGGCACCGCGGCCCCTCCGCCCTGGGCTGGGCCTTGGGGCGCCGGGCCGGGGGCGGCCGCTGGCTCACGCTGCGCCGGCGCTGCATCCTGAGGGGCGGCAGGGATGGCAGGAGGGTCCCGGGGGAGCTGCTCCCTCCTGCCCTTCCTGCCCTGGGGTGCTCTGATCCTGCAGATCCTCTGTGCTCCCGGTGCGGGGACTGGGGGAACTGGGGCAGGAGGAGCTGCCCATCCTCTAGCCCACCCTGAGGAGCTCTGTGCCCGCAGGTGGATTCTCCCAGTTCAGGGACTGGGGGAACTGGGGCAGGAGGAGCTGCCCATCCTGCTGTGCCCCTTCCATGGGATTCTCCGTGCTGCAGCGTGACTGGGCGCTCCCAGTTCAGGGACGGGGAAGGACTGGGGCAGGATGAGCTCCTCCCTCCCGCCCATCCTGCTGTGCCCCATTCCATGGCAAGCTCTGTGCTCCCTGTGCGGGGACTGGGGGAACTGGGGCAGGAGGAGCTGCTCCCTCTAGCCCAGCCTGAGGTGCTCTGTGCCTGCAGATGGATTCTCCCAGTGCAGGGACTGGGAGGACTGGGGCAGGATGAGCTCCTCCCTCCTGCCCATCCTGCTGTCCCCCTTCCATGGGGTGCTCTGTGCCTGCAGCACAACTGGGTGCTCCCAGTGCAGGGACTGGGGGGAACTGGGGCAGGAGGAGCTGCTCCCTCCTTCCTCTCCCGCTGTCCCACACCCATGGGGTGCTCTGTGCCTGCAGATGGATTCTCCCAGTGCAGAGACTGGGAGGACTGGGACACACGAGAGCCTGGGAGATGTGTCCTGCCAGCAAAGCCGGGTCACCCCACTCCGGTGCCCTCCTCTGAAGGGAAAGCCTCTCCCAGCGCTGGTGGCAGCGGGACAGGAGGGTGGGGCAGGGACAGGGACATGGGACAGGACCTACCCGGCCACGCCCTGGTCGGGCACGTTGAGGAAATCCATGTTGTGCTCGGACTGGCGGCCGTGCCCTGGGCTGGTGGCCGGCGCTGCGGGCGGGAAGAGCCGCGGCCGGGGGACCCCGCTTCTGCTTCTGGGGCATCCTGTAGGTGTCCCGCTGCGTTCCTCTGTGTCCCTCGGAGCCATCGCCGCGGGAGATCTGGGGGCCCCCGTTCCTGCAGGCTCCTGGAACGGCCCAGGAGGGAGCGTTACGGGGGGTCACAGCCTGCACCCCCGCGTGTCCCCGCCCTGGCACCCCCTCCTCACCTCTGGGTGCTGGTGGGGCACTTCGGGAAGGCACCGGACGCCTGCTGCCACCTCTGCCCTGTGCTGCCCCTTTCCTTGTGGGCTCTGGGGGGACACAAGCCCCCCGTTAGGTGCCAGGCCTCAGAGCCAGCCGTAGGGGCTGTGTCCCCCTTTGCACCCCGTAGCCCAAAGGTCCCCAGACCAGAAACAGGAGAGACGCGAACCCCACAGGGCACACCCAGCTCACCCCGATGCTCCCAGGCCTGCAGCCGTGCCCCCAGGCTCCTGTGCCCCCCCGTGCCACCCTCCGTGCCCTGGCACTCACTGGCGTTCCTGGGGAGCCCATCCCCGATGCTGACCGTAAGGGTTTTGCCTCCGGCTTTGAGGGCGGCCACGTCGCCCTGTCCCCTGACGAAGGTGACGTTGCGGGTGCCACCGCCGCCCCAGCCCTCCTTCTTCACCCGAAACTGTAGTCTGGGGGCGAGAGAAGCCATGAGGCTGTGGTGACGGGACCCCGTCCTGCTCTCTCACCTCTCCTGGCCTCCGTCCTTACGTGTCCTTGAAGGAGAGGGGCAGCTTGGAGCGGGTGAGCTCCTCGAAGCGTTTGCACAGCAGGCTGATCAGCTCCGTCTTGAAGATGGACTCCAAGAAATTGTCGGCATCATTCTCGTGGAGGATGAAGAAGTCGTCCTGCCTGGTGCTGGGGGAGCAACCAGGGGTGTCAACCCCACCACGGCTGGGGCCAGCTGGGCTGGGGGGGATTTGGGGACCCTGCTGGGCTTCAGGACACCCCAAGGAAATGTGGAGGGAGATTTAGCTGGAAAACTCCCTGGCTTCTGCAAAGCACCGTAGGGAATCTCCTCAGGGCTGGATGTCCCATGGATGAGGGAGTGGGGAGCACCAGGGCGTGGGGCAGCTGCTGGAGGCGAGAGGGGGAAGCCCAGCCATGGGGAACCCCCATGCAGAGCCCCTGGTGAGGGACACACCTCAGCGAGACGCCGCTCACCGCCTGCAGCTCCACCTTCTTCTTGAGCACCTCCTTGATCTGCCCCTTCTCAGGCCCCTTCTTCACCTTCTCCCGCCCGATCAGGTAGAAGTACTTGGGGGTGAGGATGAAATCCCGCTTGATGGGCTGGGGAGGGGCAGGAGAAGGGGGTCAGGGGGTTCTGCTGGGGGGCACAAGCCCCCCCCATACACACACATGTCCCACCAAGCGAAGGCAAACCCCAGCCCCAGGCGTGTCCTCGCACCTTGAACCTGCGGTCGTATTTGGTGATGGAGTCGGCGAAGTCGACGCGCTCCCGCTTGGCCAGGAACTGGCGCAGCTCCGGCCGCTCCTCCATGCCCAGGTAATCCCCCACGAAATTCCTGTTGATGCTGTTCCTCCGCCGCTCCTTGAAGTTGTAGAGGATGCTGGCGGCTGGGAGGGACCCGGAGAGGCACAGGTGGGACACGGCTCTGTGCCGGTGGCTCAGAGCCCGCCCGGGGCAGCCGTGGGAGCTGTCACACGGATCATGGCAGTGAAAGTGGGGCTTCTTTTGTGCCATGGGAGGGATCTCAGCTGCTTGACCTTGGCTGGCTTTGAATCACATTAACTGCCTTCAAAAAAACCCCGTGCTGTGGGAGGGAGGGATGGACCCTGCTGTTTTCTGGGTTTTCCTCCTTGAGTTTTCCTGTGTGCTTGGGAGGGTGGGAAAACCCACGATGAGGTCAGGCAGGGACCAGTGGCTTCTGCCAGAGCCGACTCCCAGCTACTCCCCTCCATCCCTGTGCAGGCCATGAAATGCAGAGTGGGGCAGCGCAAGGATCCCAGGGCTGGAAGCTGGAGCAGGAAATCTGTGCTCTCCTTGCAGAGTGGGAAAAGAATCCCAACAACTTGTGGGCCAGTTCCTCCCGCTAATCACCATCAGTGCCATGGTTAGGGGCCAGGCTGCTGCTCTGCCAGCTGGGCCGTGCCCGTGAAAGCCTCCCCAGAAGGGCTGCGGGGTGGCACCGTCCCTGTCCTTGGCGGCCTTACCCTCCTCTCTCATCTGCTCGTATTTGCGGATGGCGATGTGCCGGCGCCACGCCTTCTGGATCACCCGGGCGAAGCTGTCAAACTTCCTCTCCCGCATCTCCTCGAGCAGGAAGAGCTGGGAGGGACAGGCAGCGCTGAGCCAGGGCACCCCAAACCCTCCCCAGCAGCGCCCAGTGTCCCCCGGTGTGGAGTCCCTCCAGCCCCTTGGGGGAATTGCCAGGGTCTTGCCTTGGAAGGAGCTACCGTGGAGTCTTCCCTGCCTAGGGTGAAAGAAAATCCCTCCCCACAGTGCTGTGCACAGTGTCCTCTCCTCTCCTCTCCTCTCCTCTCCTCTCCTCTCCTCTCCTCTCCTCTCCTCTCCTCTCCTCTCCTCTCCTCTCCTCTCCTCTCCTCTCCTCTCCTCTCCTCCTCTCCTCTCCTCTCCTCTCCTCTCCTCTCCTCTCCTCTCCTCTCCTCTCCTCTCCTCTCCTCTCCTCTCCTCTCCTCTCCTCTCCTCTCCTCTCCTCTCCTCTCCTCTCCTCTCCTCTCCTCTCCTCTCCTCTCCTCTCCTCTCCTCTCCTCTCCTCTCCTCTCCTCGTTCTGGTGGTTTTTCCTTTCCCTATTTCCCTGTTGTTGGTGGTATCCCTGGTGCCCGGCCCCATTCCCCTGTAGGTCACTGACCCTTGCCCTGCTGTCCCCGTGCCCTCAAACCGTTGTTCCTGACCAATATTTAACCTGTGCACAGCACAGGGCCAGGTCTTTGTTCCTGATTTCCCTGGAATAAACCTCCGCTGGGGCTGATTCCTTCTCGCCTCTCCCAGCTGAGCTCACCATGGCGTGTGTGATGTGTGCGAGCTCGGCTGCTTTGCCTGAATTCCCCCCAAGCAGCTTTTCCACTGGAGATGCTTTTTTGGGCTCCACCAGCTGAAAAGCACAGTGCTGCACCCCAGGGGTCAGGGCCACCCACCGACTCGGGGTTCTTGACGAACACCTTGCTCTGGCCCATCTGGTACTGGTCTGGGTCCATGTTGACCGAGCGCAGCAGGTGCTGCACCCCTTGGCGCTCGTCCCCGCGCCACGACGGCCACGTCTCGGGGGTGAGGATGGCGTAGCTGTGGGGACAGTTCAGGGTCACAGAACCCACAATGGTTTGGGTTGGGAGGGACCTTGAAGCCCATCTTGTTCCAAACCCCTGCCATGGCAGGGACACCTCCCACTGTCCCAGGCTGCTCCCAGCCCTGCCCAGCCTGGCCTTGGGCACTGCCAGGGATCCAGGGGCAGCCACAGCTGCTCTGGGCACCCTGTGCCATGGCCTCAACACCCTCACAGGGGACAATTGCTGCCCAATCTCCCATCCATTGCTGCCCTCTGGCAGTGGGAGCCATTCCCTGTGTCCTGTCCCTCCAGCCCTTGTCCCCAGCCCTCTCCAGCTCTCCTGCAAGGAGCTCCAAAGTCTCGCCGAACCCTTCTCTTCTCCAGGCTGAGAGCCCCCAGCTCTCTTCACCTGCGAAGCTGTGCCAGGGCCTCCCCACCCTCACAGGGAGGAATCTCCTCCTGCTGTGGGATCTGCCAGCCCCGTGCCAGCGGCCGCTCACCGTTGCAGGAACTTGTGGAAGAGGCGGCGGTAGGCGAATCCTGCCCGGCGCACCCGGATGTTCTCCTTCAGCCCCAGGTACTCGACCTGGTGCTTCACCCTGCGCAGCAGGGAGGGACAAAGTGGGAGGACAGGTTAGGAGGGGACATAAAAACACACCTAAAGAGGACAACGTGTCCCCACACGCTCCCTGTGCTTCCCTGGGTTTGTGGGCAGCTCGGAGGGACCAGCTCAGGGCTGCAGGTTTTTGGAGGAAAGCTGCTCCTGACCACATCTCCATGGCCGGGTCCGGTTCCCTGGGCTCTGTGGGCTCTCTGTTACCTGCTCTCCTCCCAGTCCCGGGGTTTCTTGGTCTCGTTGGGTTTGATGCAGCGGATGTAGTGTGGGGTGCACTTCATGAGCGTGTTCACCAGGTCGTTGGCCTGTTTCTGGTGCAAGGATCGACCTCTGTAGCATCAAAGGGGGCGGTGGGAGCACGGCCCCTGCCACCGCCCTGGAGGCAGCTGCTGCTCTGCAGCCCCTGGGACGAACCTTGATTTTGGAGCCCGCGGTTGTCGGTCGCCCCTTTTTGTCAGAATCAAGTTTCTCTGGGAAAAGCATCCGGATGAAAGCGCTGGAAGGGAGATGACAGTCCCCAGGGTGAGAGCTGCCAGGCTTGGCATGGCCTGGGCTGGGGCCAGCTCCAGCTCCAGCTCCAGCTCCAGCTCCAGCTGGGAAATCCTCTGCTGTGGGGCTGAGTCCCTGCTCGCTGACCACCCACAGGAGCAGGAGCAGGAGCAGGAGCAGGAGCAGGAGCAGGAGCAGGAGCAGGAGCAGGAGCAGGAGAAGGAGAAGGAGAAGGAGAAGGAGAAGGAGAAGGAGAAGGAGAAGGAGAAGGAGAAGGAGAAGGAGAAGGAGGAGCACAGGCAGGTGGAGGAGCAGGAGCAGGAGCAGCAGGAGCAGAGCTGGTGGATGATCCCGCTCTGCCCAGCCCTGCATCCCTGGGATGCTCCCAGTGCCCACGGGGCTCTGCAGGACTGAGCACCCCAAGCTGTGATGCCCACAAAGGCAGGCCCAGCCTTTAAGATGTGGATGCTGAGGCCTCTGCTCTTTCCCCCAGCCCTTTTGGGGCGCCCCAGGCCCCCAGCAGTGCCGGACTCACAATTCACTGCTCTGCATGAGCTCGATCAGGTCGCTGAAGAGCACGTCCCGGTTGCGCTCGCAGAAGCCGTTCACGTCATAGGACACCTGGGGACGGGGGGCACCTCAGCCGCGGCGGGTGGGGCTGCGGGGCGCAGGCTGCGGGGTTGGGGTGCCCTACCCACCTTGCCAGCGTAGTGGTGGATGACAAAGCCCGAGCTCCAGCTGTTGAAGTGCTCGTGGGTGCCCACGGCCGCCTGCAGCTTCTGCAGCAGGGTCTGGTCGGCGCCCTCGCCCGTGGCGTGCATGGTGGCACACACGTCATCCAGGACGCTCATGATCCCGGGAGGGTTCTGGGCCGGGGAAAGGGAAGCCGTGGGTGGGGCAGGGCACAATCCTGCACCTGCTCACGGCTGCTGTGTGCTGAGCCACAGCTTCGAGCTGGTGCCCTCCCACGGGTGCTGGCAGTGTCCGAGGCCAGGCTGGACGGGGCTTGGAGCAGCCCGGGATGGTGGGAAATGTCCCTGCCCATGGCAGGGAGTGGGACAGGATGGTCTTTAAGGTTCCTGCTAACCCAAACCAGTCTGGGACTCTCTGCTGCTTGGCAGGATCAGCTTTTGCCTCCTCAACCCCCGAACCCCTGTCCCGGGGTGCCTCTGCTCCCCAAAACACCTCCCCAGCAGAGGGGACCCCGCTCACCAGCTTGTTCTCGATCAGGTCACACACCACCTTGTTGTTGAAGTACTGGATCTGCGTCCACTTGATCCCCTCCTGCACGTACTCCTCCTGGGGAAGCACAGGGAGAGCTGGGTGGGCCCCAAGCCCTGGGATGTGCTGCAGACCCCCTGCTCCAGCTGTGACCCGGGGAGGAGGGGGCTGAAGGAATTGGGGTGCTGGCACAGCCCCACAGCCCCCAGCCCAGCCCCCCGTACCTGCTCTGCCTTCAGGGTCAGCTCGATGAAGATCTGCTGCAGCTTCTCGTTCACAAAGTTAATGCAGAACTGCTCAAAGCCGTTTCTCTGCACGAAGGACGGGAGAGAAAACGGCGCCGAGTTATCTTCTGCTCCTCTGGCTCGTGGGGGGACCCCAACCAGCAGTGCTCAGGTGCTACTCCAGGGACCCTTCTCGGGGCCAGCAGACCCAGGTGCTGTCCTTGCAGCGGGAGCAGGGCGGGACAATCCCAGCCGGGCTCCCAGAGCGCAGCCACACACACCTGGAATATCTCGAAGCCGTAGATGTCCAGCACGCCCACGCTGTACTCCTCGTACGGCTTCTGCATGGCACGGTTGATGGACTGCGGGGACAGAGGGGACAAGGTGGGTGCAGGGCGCCGGCACTGGCTGCTCCTGGAGCAGGGGGTGGCCCTCTGAGGGGTCAGCCACCCCCTGTGAGGGGTCAGCCATCCCCTGTGAGGGGTCACACACCTCCACAAGGAAGTCGAAGACGCGGGCGTAGAGCCCCTTGGCCAGGGCGTCGCGGGTGTAGGCAGCCTGCTCCACGTTGAGGGTGACGGTGATGGACTCGGAGCGGCCGCCCCACTTGCTGTCCATTTTCCTGCTGGTCACCTTCTCGTTGAGGCGCTCCTGGTCGACCCCCAGCAGGTAGGCAGGGAAGGCCAGGGCTGGGCAGAGCGGGGCTGGTCAGGGCTGTGTCCTCCCCGCCCGGCTCCGGCCTCCCTCAGCCCCAAGCAAGTGTGAAGGACAGCAGTAGGACAACGACAGGGGACATGGGATGGGTCCTTCCTCTCCCAAAGTGACACCTGCCATCTGTCCCCTGGCTAACCAAGCTCTGGCTGCCTTGGTTTCCCCATGTCCAGCCTGGGGAAGGCGCTGGGGCTGCTTCCCTCCTCTGCCAGGGGATTTGTGACACAGCCTGTTCGTCACTCATTCCCGAGGCTCCCTGGGACCGTCCCCACCTGTCCCCTGGAGCCACCTGGCTACTCACAGTCAGCGTTCTCCACCCGGGCGTAGTTGCCCTCCTCGCGGAAGCTGATGTTGCCCAGGTGCAGGATCCCCGCCACGATCTGCAGCACCAGCTGCTGGTCCTCGCCGCGGATGCCGATGACCTGCATGGCGTTCTGGGGGTGCACGGACCCCCTGAGCCCCTGCCCGGCCCCAGAGCTCCTGGGGGCTCCTCTCCCTCCCTCCCTCCCCGGCGCTCACCATGGTCTCATGGAAGTCACTGCGATCGTCCGTGCCCTCCACCTGGTAGGTGTCGGTCTGGTTCAGGTAGAAGTAATAATCCGGGCTCATGATGCCCAAATTCTGCCGCTGCTCTTGGGATGCCCCTTGGATGAGCTGGGAGGGGACAGGGGGCTGCGGTCACCCGGCTCCTGGTGTCCCCTCCCCGCAGCCTGGTGGCTCCAGGCCACCCCCATACCTGATAGTAGATGTGGAAATTCCGCTCGCACTCGTTCTGGCTCACCACGCGCGACTTCTCCAGCAGGAAGTTGGAGATCTTGCCCCCGTCGGGTTCCCCGCCTCGGCTGAACTGGATCTCGAAGTATTTTCCCTGCTCCGGCACAGATCCAGCTCAGAGCCCTGGTCTTGCCTCAGGGGATTCCTCACTGCCCCCAAACCCTTCCCCACCACACCAGGAGCTGGGATGTGCAACCCCTGCCTGAGGAATTTGTGCGCTCTGTGGAGACCTCATGGCTCCCTCGACTGCCCAAAGGAGGCTGGAGCCAAGTGGGGTTGGTCTCTTCTCCCAGGCAACAGGAGGAGAGGAAAGGCCTCACATTGCCCCAGGGGAGCTTTGGATTGGATATGAGGAAAAACCTGAGGAACAGACTGTGGGGAGTCACCATCCCTGCAGGGATTCAAAAGCTGCATGGATGTGGCACTTGGGGACAGGGCCAGCGGTGGCCTTGGCAGTTTGGAGCTGGACCTGATCTTACAGGTCACCTTCCCAACCCAGCCGGTTCCACGGCTGTGCTGCAGAGCCCACCCCCTGCACTCACAAAGCGGCTGGAATTGTTGTTCCGGACGGTTTTGGCATTTCCAAAGGCCTCCAGCAGCGGGTTGGACTGCAGGATGATGTCCTTCACGTGCTGGGGACAGAGGAGGGGAGGGCTCAGCACGGCTGTGTCCCGCTCCAGGACCAGGGACAGACCTGAGGCTTTGCGTGTCCCAGTCCTGGAGCGGCTGCTCCGTGTGTCACCATCAGCCGGGGGTTTGGGGTGGTGGGGAGCAGCTGGGAGGCGAGATGATGAGTGGCAGGGGGGACATCAGACCTACCTGGACTTTCTCCCCACCCCCAGACACTTTGGAGATGTAGCCCATGATGTATTTTGCTGCCACCGTTTTCCCGGCTCCGCTTTCTCCGCTGTGCAAATGGCAAAGCAGAGATGTGAAATGGCCCCACCCGTCCTGGGGGCTTTGGGGTGGCTCCCAGAGCAGGACCAGAGGGTGACAGCGAGTTTTGGGGTCTGTGGCCACCCCTCGGATGGGGCTGCCAGGGGCTGTCAGTGTGAGCAGAGTGTGGCTTGCTGAGGAGCTGCTCCAGGACAGGTCAGATTTCTCATCACCGGATTTACAAGGAGGTGGAGGAGGGGGACTTGGGAGCCTCAGAGGGAAGTCTCTGGCCTTGCCCCACATCCTGACCATTCCCCTTGCAACACTGCCCTGGAGAGCTGCATTGCACAAGGCTCTGTCCCTGCCCGGGACGCCCCTGGTCACAGCCTTGCCTGGTGCTCGTGGCCCTGGGGGTCCCTCCAGACCCTTCTTAGCTGGGAAACCCCGGGCTGGGGAGAAGGGTGGTGGGGACAGGTGTCCCCAGGGGCAGTGACACTCCGGCCGTGCCCCCGTGTCCCCCGGTACCTGATGATGACGCACTGGTTCTCGCCGTCGATCAGCATGTTGCGGTACATGTTGTCAGTCAGGGCGTAGATATGGGGGGGATTTTCATACTGGGCCTACGGGGGAGGGGACAGAGGGGCTGAGCACGGGGGAACCAGCCCCAAGCCCCCTTGACTGCCCACAGAGAAACCAGCCCCTTCACACTGACCCCAAACAAGGGACAAGCACAGCAGCGCCGGGCACAGGGCAGCCCCCAGCCCCCCAAACCCCCCTCACTCTGCCCGTGTGGGAATCGGCCTTTGTTCCCACAAACATCAGCTCATCAGCAGCCTGGTCGGTGTTTCCTATCTCCCCCCTCCTCCTTGGGGATCTCTCTGGGGCAGAGCCGCTCCGGCTGCCTTTTACCATGTTTGGGGCTCTTCAGTGCGCATTTCTGAGCTGAATTCCCCAGGAATGCGGATCTGCTGCTGGGTCTTGTTGGAAGCACTGACCCCTGCAGCAGCCAAGGCGCTGCGGAGGATGGGGACCCTCAGGGGACGCCCCTGGGGGTTCGCACGGGATGAAGCCCAGATCGCCCCCCGGGGCAGCCTCACCGCGCCCTGGTAGAGCTCGATCTCCCTGTCGGTGAAATACGGCATCTGCTTGAAGGGGTTCACGGAGATCAGCACGGGCCCGATGTAGGTCTGGGCAGCAGGTCAAGGGCCGTGTGTCCTCCCCGTGCGCCCCCTTCCCAGTGCCCAGCCCCGCCCGGGGGACGGGAGGTGGCGGTGGGGTCCCTGCCACGTCCCGGGAGCTGCGCCAGGAACGCCGCCAGGGTTCCCAGCTTGGCACGGGCAGAGGCTCTCTGCTGCCCTGACCTGGGGCGCTCCTCGGCCCCGGGGTGTCCCCTGCAGTGCGAGGGGTGCAGGAGCATCCCCTCAACTCCCTGGGCTGAGGATCGGCTCCAAAAGCTTCTCCAGCATCCCTGGGATCTGCTCCATTTGCGGCTTTTCCAGCAGGAGCCCATCCCGATTTCACACCCAGGGAAACTGAGGCACAAAGAGAAGAGGAACCGCGGCTCCTGCCTTTCCCTGCCCCACCGGCCGCTCTGCTGCGTTTCCTGCAGCATCCCCGAGTCACTCAGCGCGGGCAGGAAAAGCCGGGAATTGCAGCTGGGAATGGTGCGGCAGCGGGATGGGGATGAGCCCGCAGCTGGTGAGGAGATGGAGGCTGGGGACGGAGCGCTGCCGGTGGCGTTATCCCAAACCTTTGATGCCCTATTTGTGTCCCACCTGCCGGCGGGGCCGAAGGGCAGGACCGGGGAGCTTTTTTGGGAAATGCAGAAGCTTGGGATGTTGAGTCATGACCGGACTGGAGCCCTGCGTGCAGCAGCACGGGAGAAAAAAAAAAAAAAAAAAAAAAGGAAGAGAGAGGCTGCGCGGGGTATTGTTCCCCCTCAAAAAGAAAAAAAAAAAACACCCCAAAAAAACCCAAAAAAACAAAACACCAAAAAAAACCTCCCAAAACAATTAAAAAAAAAAAAAAAACAAACCCAAAAAGCCAACCCCAAACGCGTGCAAAGCCCCGGGGCTGCGGGGCGGAGGTGGCTGAGTCACAGCGGGGACAGCATCGCCTTGTAAGGACAGGGCCACATCTCCGGAGCGGCGTGGGCAGGAGCCCCGGCCCCGCTGTGCCCCCCGTGCCCGGCCGCGCTCCTCGGGGCTCCGCTCCCTGTGCCCAGCTGCGACAGCCCCGGGGAGCAGCGCCACGTCCCCAGGCGGGGAGGGGCTGAGCAGGGCTTGGGGACACGTCGCTGCCCTCCCCCGGAGCTGTGGGGCTCAGCGGGGACTGGAGCAGCTCCGTGTCCCCTGGTGGTGCCCCCAATGTCCTGGCACCGCTGCGGACCGGGGCTGGCATCTCCTCCCGTAGCCGCAGGGATGCTCCCGCTCCGTCCGGGGTTTACCCGGCTTTTTGGGGGGCTCGGAGCGGCCAGGGCGTGCCGTGGGCAGCGCTGGGGGTGGGTGACAGCGACAGGGGACAGTGGGCAGCGCTGCCACCGCGGTCAGGCGGGGGGGTTCCCCGGGGTGCAGGAACGGGGGGAGGCGAGGGCGAGGGGCTTTGTGGCTACAAAGGAAGGAGCACGGTGGGTCCTGCAGCGTGGCAGGACAGGGGTGGCTCGGTTCTTGTGTCTCTGCTCGGGAATGGCGACATTCGGGTCCCGGTCGTGTCCCCGCGGGGCACAGCACCCGCTGCAAACCCTGGGGCGGCTCCGGTTTGTCCCATGACCCTGACGAAGCCTCGGAGCCCATCCCTGCCGCTCCCCGTGCCCGTCCCCACCGCCTGGGGAAGGATACGAAGATGAAATCATCCATGAAACGCTTCTTGAGGTTCTCCACGATGGCCTCCTCGGAGATCTTGGACAGCAGCACCATGTCGTCCACGCCGCTCTGCTTGACATTGTGGCTCTGCCAGTGGAAGCGCTCCTTGCTGCCCTGGGGACACGGGGACACGGCCGCTGTGCCGGGGCCACCTCCTGCCACCGGGGCCACCTCCTGCCGCCGGGGATGGCCCTGAGCCCCCGAGGATGGCCCTGAGCCCCCGAGCCCCCGAGCTGCAGCAGCTGGGGCTGCTCCCGGCTCGGCTCCCGCTCCAAAGGAGGCACCTCGGGGTGCCAACCGAGGGGTTAGGCCAAGCTGGGAGCGCGCAGAGCTCAAAATTCAGGGCTCAAAATTCAGTCCCGACCTTCTGGATCCTTCCTCGCCTCCTGGCACCCCCAGAGGAGCATTCAGGACCTGCCCCAGGCTAATGAAGCGGTTGATGCACAGACTGATAACGAGGCAGAGCAAAGCAGGGGAAGGGTGGTGGAGGCATCCTCTGCACCCCCACATCCTCCTTGCAGCACCGTGGCCCTGTTCCCCTTCCTCCTGCCCAGGGAGATGCCAGCACCCTCTGCCCAGCTGTCCCCAGCTCTGTCCCAGGGGCAGCAGAGCTGGGCTGTGATTTCAGCCCCGGTGGGGTGAGCACAGCCCGGGGCTGGGAGAGGGGAATTTCATGGTGCCAAACCCACCCACAGGCCTCCCCTTGCCCTCGATGTGCCCACGGACAAGCTGGGCACCGCTGTGGTGCCCGTGTGGCCCCGGCACGGTGCCCAGGAGGGGATTTGGTCTGCGGCCCCTCTTTCCCCATGCCCGCGGTTCCTCTTTCACCCCCCGTGCTCCTGTCACCGATTTCACTTCTCCCCCATCAGCCCTGGCCTCTTTGCATTTCCCTTTTCTTCTTCTCTTCCCCTTTTGCTTCATTTCCCCGCAGGCTCTCAAGATTTCACGGCTCTGCATCCCCACACCTTCCCAGGCTCCCGGCAGCCTCTCGTTTCTGCTGGGTGTCCCCAGCCCTCACAGCCACCCCGGGGTGTCTGTCACAACCAGCGCTGCTCCCCTGCCCAGCTCCCTCCTCACAGCCCCGAACTTCCCAACCCAAACCCCAAATTCAAGTCAGCTGTTTTTTGGCTGTGCTTTCCCACCACCTTTTTTTGGGTCAGCTCAGGGAGTCCAGAGCTGCTCACACAGCCTGAAATCACCCAGGGAGCTTCTCCTCTTCCTCCTGGGCCTTTTTCTTGCCTTCATCCTAACATCCCCCAGGAAATCCAGCTGGAAAAACACGGGCGGGCTCAGCCACCCTCCGCAGGTCACTGTGGTGTCACCCAGGGAGCTGCCAGGGACCCCAGGAGCTGCCAGGGACCCCAGGAGCTGCCCAGCTTCACCCTAACCTGCCCCAAACCCTGAGCTTCAGGAGGAGAAGGGTGGGAGGAGCCCATGGGCAGCCAAACACCTCCGTGCCCCGTCCCCACCACCCCAAACCCGCTGGCACAGGCACCTGGGCTGCTGATGGAGGCCAAATTAAGGCAAAAGCAGCGTTTCCTGCACTGAGAGCTCAGAGTTTTTGAGCTGACACCCAGAGATTTTCCTTCAGCCCCACGAGTGCTCAGAGGTGTCAGTGGTGAGCGTGCCTTCACCTCCTCTTCCTCTGGGCCAGCTCAGGGGCTTTCCTGGCTCTGCTGTGAGGAAAACACCGGCTCACAGGTGCTGAATGAGGGGTTTGTCCTGGGGACCTGCAGAGCTCTGGGTGCTCCTGCCTGGCAGGGCCAGGTCTCACTGGAATCAGGGTAAAATCAGGGTAAAATCAGGGTAAAATCAGGATGAGGAGGAATTAGGATCCCTCAAAGGCCTGGTGTTGCCCCAGCTCGGTGCCCAGAGAGCTCCCACGGGAGAGGGCTGCAGGTGACATCCCCGTGGGGAGTGGGAGCACAAGGTAATTTTCTTCCAGAGGTTTGGGGCAGCAGTTTCTCCATCCCCTGCTCTGTCCAGTCCCTCCTCTGCCCCAGGCCAAAGCTGCCCAGGGAAGGGCACCTGGCCCCAGCCATTGCCACCCTCATGCCAAGCAGGGAGGAGCTCCTGTCCCCCCTCCACCGCCCTTTGCACCGCTGTGAGCGAGGGACTTTGCTCCAGAGGTGGCAGGTGACACACGAAGGAGCCCCTCAGCACCTCCAGCTGCGGGAGGGGCTCTGTCCCCACCCCTGTCCCCACCCCTGCACGGGACCAGGATGCTCCTGGCACGCAGACAGGATCTCTGGGCAGGGAGGGAGCAGCCCTGCGGCAGCGCTTACAAAACATGGTGTTTTCTTCAAAGCTGTGGTGCAAACCACAAAAAAACCCTGCAGCTCCCAGCAAGGAGCAGATGTCGCCCAAGGCGGCACCTTTGGAGTGGAGATGGGCCAAGCCCAGCAGCATCAACGCCTTCAAAACCACCGGAAGCCTCGAGAGGAGCGGCAGGTTTGTGACATCCCTGTGACAGCCAGGCACAAGCAGGGGATGGGGATGGGGATGGGGATGGGGATGGGCTGGGCCTGGCAGGGCTCAGGGTCACGGCTGCACAGTCCTTTTGTCTTCCAGGGAGCCACAGGACAGCTTGAGGTGGCAAGGAGGGGACAGTGTAGGTATCTTTGGGGACAGCATCTGGGCAGCCTCTTGGATGTGACAGCCGCAGGCGTGGGCGAGAGGTTTCAGTTTCAGCCTGACCACTGTCCCCTTCCTGTCTGGTTGGAAATTGCTGGGTACAGCATCACCTCAGGGGATGCAAGAAGCAAAGCTGAAAGCTGTGGCGGCCTCTTACCCCATGTCTGAGCATCTTCCTAATTTTGAGAGATTTCATCTTCCTCTTCTGCCTCCGGATCAACTTCCCAAAGCGGCTGCTGCCCTCCCTGCAGCCCCCGTCCCCTGCAAGGCCTGACCGTGGGGACCAGAGGTCCCTCCTGGCCTGGGACGTGCGGCTGCCACCCCCCTGCAACCAGCAGCACCAGTGGGAGCACAAATCTGTCCCAGCAAATTCCAAACCTCTCTGTGCCGGCACAGACCCATCCCCATCCCCTGGCGGTCCCCACCCTGTCCTGGGGGGACATCAGCACCCCGCAGCCACCGCAGCGCCTCGCCCAGCCCTGTCCCCTCTGCAGCAGGGACAGGGGACACCTGGCAGAGCAGCGAGGGACCGGGCTGGGCGCAGGGCAGGGCAGGGCTGAGGCGTCCCTGAGGTGGCAGCAGGAGGAGGTGACACCCGAGGGGAGCAGGGTGCTGTCCCCAGGAGGGTGCTGTCCCCAGGAGGGCCCTGCTGGCACTCACCATGCTGTCCCCGTGTCCCTCCCCGGGCCGGGCTGCTCGGGGCTCCTGTCACCGGCGGCCCGGGGCCATCCCGGAGCGCTCTGCTTTTTGCCTTTCTGCTCTTACAACGACAGTGACGAGTTTTCTTTCCCTCCCACCACTTCCTCATTTTGCACCCTTGGTGTGGGTGGGGAAGACAACGGCGCCTTCGCTGCCGGGGGACGTCGGGGTGGCCCTGCAGGGTGTCCCCACCTCTGCTGCTGCTGCCGGGTGTCCCTGAGCTGGGCGAGGGAGAGGATGCTGGGCACAGCCGGGCAGGGATGCTCGGAGCCTCGGTGACCTTTCCTTTCCCCTCACCTGTGCACAGGTGGTCTGTCTGTGCTTGGAAGTTTTAGGAGCAAGATGATGATCTTGGTTGCTGCCTTTTTTTTTTTTTTTTTTTTTTTTTTTTTTTTTTTTTTTTTTTTTTTTTTCCCCCCCAGGTCTTTTAAATAAAAGAGACCCCACCTGAGGTGTGGGGAAAATAGGGATTGCTGCAGGAAGTTGAGGCCTGAAAGAGTTCTTGGCCACCCTGTCCCCACTGTCCCCTGCAGAATTCCAGGATGGTTTGGGCTGGAAGGAACCTCAAAGGCTCATCCCATTCCACCCCTGCCATGGCAGGGACACCTCCCACTGTCCCAGGCTGCTCCCAGCCCTGCCCAGCCTGGCCTTGGGCACTGCCAGGGATCCAGGGGCAGCCACAGCTGCTCTGGGCACCCTGTGCCAGGGCCTCAACACCCTCACAGCCAACAATTGCTGCCCAATCTCCCATCCATTGCTGTCCTCTGGCAGTGGGAGCCATTCCCTGTGTCCTGTCCCTCCAGCCCTTGTCCCCAGTCCCTCTGCAGCTCTCCTGGAGCCCCTTCAGGCCCTGCCAGGGGCTCTGAGCTCTCCCTGGAGCCTTCTCCTCTCCAGGCTGAGCACCCCCAGCTCTCCCAGCCTGTCCCCAGAGCAGAGGGGCTCCAGCCCTTGCAGCAGCTCTGTGCCTCCTCTGCCCTGGCTCCAGCAGCTCCACATGCTCCTGCTGCTGTTCCCTGCAGCTCTGCAGCTGGGGTCTCACCTGTGCAGGGCAGGATCCCCCCTCCCCTGCCGGCCCAGCCCAGCATCACCAACACAGGGAGTTCTCCGTGCCATGGGGGAAATTGTTCCTTCACGTCCTAAAGCAGCTCCCCTCCTCTCCAGCCTGCTCTGGTCCTCAAGGAAAACCTTCCCCTGCCTCCCAACCCCTCCTTTGGGGTGGGCTGTGGTGCTGTGGGTGCCCAAACCCAACCCAAGGCTCGAGGAACAACAAGTGGGGGCAGAAGCTGTGCCCGGGATCGTAGCTACTCCTTTATTATAATTCATGCCGTTAGGTCGCTCCTCCTCAGAGTTAGTATGTTAAACATTGGTCAGTAGATATATATCGATATAAAAATGGTGAAAACACCCCCTCCCCTCACCCAAAAACGTCAGAACGGAGCAATGGCACCAGGAAGGAAGAGAAACGAGGTTTGCTGAGCACCAGAGAAGCTGCGATCGGCTGAGGAGCAGGCGGACACAACAACACAGCTGGGAGAGGAGCACACGGGGGCTTTGCTCTGGGGGAAGGGGGCTGTCCCCTCCCTGCACCGTGGGGATGGCCCCAGGGCAACAAAACACGCCTTTGGACAAAGGTTCCCCATCGCTGGGATGTGGAAAGGCCTGAAAACAATCGTAATAATAACAATTACAACGCTAACGAAAGGCACATGCTTTGGAGAGCCGAAGTCGGGGCTCCCCCGCCGGCTGCCCGAGGGGGAACTGGCCCGGGTTTGGCCACGAGGTGACCTGGAGGAATGTCAAGCCTGCGCTTTTCCCATCGCTGGAGGCCTCCCGTGGGCAGAGGAGCGGGTGGCACTGGCACCTCGAGGCCACGGCCACTCGTGGCCAGGCTGCCTTGGGAGGCAAAGCACCTTTGGGAGGCAAAGCACCTTTGGAAGTCGAGCACCTTTGGAAGTGAGGCGGCTGCGGAGGCCGAGGCGGTGTCTGGGCAGGGACGCTGTGACAGTGGCCTGCGTCCTCCTCTGCTTCGCTCCCTGAGCCTGGCACAGCCCCACGGAGTGACTGCAACCCCGAGCACACCTCTGCCCCCACCTCAGCTCCCGCTTCAAGGGGTAAAAACTGGTCCTGAAAGCGACAAGGACAGCAAGGGCAACGCCCCAACACGAGCTGGTCGCTGCGGGAGTTTGGAGAAGCCCCTGTCCCAGTTAAGCCTGGTGTCACCCTCTGCTCACGGGGTGACCTGCTCCCTGTCCCCTGCTGCCAGTCCCGAGGTGACAGGGTGCAAACCAAGGAGGCAAAACCCCTGCTCCAGCCCCACTCCCCACAGCGGCTCCTCTTCATCCATCGCCCAGGAGCCACGAGCCGCGCTGGCCCCATCCCCCGAGGCACCTGGAGCCTCCTCCCCGTGTCCCCTGGGATCCCGGGGGAAGGACTCCAGCCCCGCGATGGTGCCCTGGGGACACGGAGCAGGATCAGGCAGGAGCTGGGCCAGCGGTGCCGCTCCCCTCAGTGGCGCCTGCGGGCCCCGGCTCCGCTACTAATAAATAACAACAGCAGAATTTCAAGTAAAGTCCCTGCTCTGCCCAGCTCCCCCAGTGCTCATCCAGCCGGGGCTGCAGTGGTTTAACTGGGAACCTGCCTTGGGGAAGCTCGGGGGCCGAGGGGCTCTGTGGGGGACGGGTTTGGGGGACGCCGGCTCCCGCTGGAAGCGTGACCGGAGTCTTTGGGAGCCGGGGGAGATTCCCAGGGCGGGCAGGGAGGGCCCGGCTCGGCAGCCCCCCGCCGCAGCTTTGGCCCTTCCAGTTTTGCCACGGGGGTCCCGCTGTGTCCCGCTGTGTCCTAGTGCCCCTGGCAGGTTTTACAGCACATCTGTCGGAAGTAGGTCCGGCTGCAGAACTTGAACTTGAGGACGAGCGGGCAGTAGGCCACCTTGTTCACATCCTTGCACTCTGCAGGGGACACAGAGCGGGGGGAGCAGGGTCACAGGAGATCCTGGGGGGCTTTGCCAGGGAGCTGAAAGATGCAGCCGTGGTGAGGAAGCTGCTGAGGTCCTCACTAATTAAAAGCTCTCTCTGCCAAAGTGCAGTTCCTGCATTCTTCAAGGTGTGGTTCCTTCATTTCTCTGGACCAGGGCACACCAGGCTGAGCTGGGACTGCAGCCACAGAACGGCCGCATTTTCAACAGAGTGATTTGGGACCTCAAAGCCCCTCCAGTGCCACCCCCTGCCATGGGCACGGACCCCTCCCACTCTCTTGGCTGCTCCATGCCCAATGTCCAACCTGGCCTCGGACACTCCCAGGGACGGGGTCTGTGCTGGCTCCAATGTCCCCAGAGGGACACGTGTCCCCTCCCCAGGGACCCCTCACCTTCAGGGTTGTCCGTGGGCCCCGATTCACACTTGGTCTCGCACTGCTGCATCCCGGGGGGCTGCAGGGCCTCCACGCAGTCCACGGACGGCTGCCCGCTGTGGGCCAGGCACTGGACGGACCTTCTCTGCTGCCCGAGGCCACACTGGGCAGAGCACTGTGGGGACAGCACACAGAGAGCTGCTGCAGCCACCATGGCTTTGGGAACGTGACAGGAGGGGGCACAGGTGGGGGTCAGGGGTGCAAAGGGTGCTGCAGGTGGTTGTCCCTTCCCTCCCCCGTTGGGAGTCCCTGGCATGGCCGAATGCTGCGGCCCTGCATCCCAAAAGAGCCTGGTGTGATTCTCCAGGGCTCGGGGAGGATCCCTCACCCAGCCCTAAATCCTCGGCCTTTCCCAGGCCTCCTGCACCCCGGTGTCACCCTGCAGCTCGAGGGGTGTTGGAGGGCAGGGAGGACTGTCAGGGTCCCACCGGGCTCTGGCGGGATCAGCCCTGATGGGCAGTCGGGGCAGCCCCCAGCCCTGCTGACCCCCAGCCACCCACGGGGACCCTCCAGTGACTTCCCTGGGGGCCTGGACACCGCCAGGCTCAGCTGTGCCCTTGGGTCACCATCACAAACGAGCCAAAAAGGGGGCACAGAACGCTGCCGCGGGCTCCTGGAGAGCCGTGCTGGCCAGGAAAAGCCTCGTGCGCCGCAGGATTTGAAGGGCTGGGGAGTTCCTCCCGCAGTACCCCCGTGGCGAGGGCTGTCCCTACCTCTCCCCACTCGCCGGTGACCCAGCGGGGCGGGGGGCAGCGCCGCAGGTTGCACCTCATGCTGGTGGGGGGCTTGGCGGCCTCGTGGCACTGGGAGGTGGGCAGGGTCACGCTGTGGTCGCCGCTCTTGCACAGGACGATGCGGTGGCGGAAGCCGGGCCCGCAGCTGGGGGTGCACTGCAGGGACAGGGGACACGCTCAGGGCAAGGAGGGGGACACAGGCGGCTCCTGCTCCCCCCGTGCAGCTCCCGCCTTTCCTGGCTCCTGAGCTACAACGTTCCCACACTGCTCTCTCCACGGCCATCGCTGGGATTGGCACTGGCCTCCTTCAGAGCAGTGCCCTCGGAGATGTGAGGGACGATGTCAATCAGAGAATCAGAATATCCCGACCTGGATCCCACAGGGATCATGGATCCAGCCCCTGTCCCCGCACAGACACCCCAACAATCCCACCCTGAGCATCCCTGAGAGCGGTGTCCAAATGCTCCTGCAGCTCTGGCAGCCTCGGGGCTGGGACCATTCCCTGGGGAGCCTGGGCAGTGCCCAGCACCCTCGAGGGGCAAGAACCTTTCCCTGAGCTCCATCCCAAGGCCTGACACAGCTCCAGCCCTCGCTGGGCTCCTGTCCCTGTCCCAGAGCAGAGCTCAGCCCCTGCCCCTCCGCCTCCCCTCGGGAGGAGCTGCAGCCCCCGAGGAGCCTCCCCTCAGTCTCCTCTTCTCCAGCTGAACGAGCCAAGTGCCCTCAGCCCCTCCTCAGACCCTTCCCCAGCTCCTGTGTCCCTCCTTTGGCACTCGCCTCTGACCAGTCCAGGGCCACCCACTCTGGAGGACACGTTTGGTTGTTGCAGGGCTCCAGCATCTTTGGCCGTGGCTGGGAGCAGGAGGCATCATCCAGAGTTTTCTCCTCGCTGGCAGAGATCTTCCTCTTGCAGAAGACGCTGCGGGTCCGGACGCCCTCGTTGCAGCTCCGGCTGCACTCGGACCAGTTCCCAATGGCCCAGCTGGAGATGGGTCAACAGCAGAGCTTGGAGGGGGCACGCTGGGCTGGGCTTGTCCCCACGCTCCTGCACACAGCCCCTGCCCTCCTCCAGCCACAGCCTCCCAGGCAGCTCTGGCTGAACCACAGAATTCCTGCACATCACCCTTCCCCTTCAGGAGAGGAGCTGGGACAATTCCTGAGGGACTCACTGAAAATCTGGGACACAGAGGAGAACCCCCCCACCCCATTCCCCAGCAGAGCTGCTCCAGTGTCACCGGTGGGGGCTGTGACTGGGGAGTGGCAGCCAGGGGGGAATTTCGGTCTCTTCCAGCCTGGATTTCCCCCTGGCTCCCTGCCCAGGTACTCACGCCGGGGGACAGGGCTCGGTGTTGCAGCTCCTCTGCCGCTCGGGCACTTTGGTGTCAGCGCTGCAGAAGTGGTTGGGGACGGTTGAGCCATCGGAGAGCTTCCTGCACACCACAGACTGGATCTGGCTGCCTGCCC
This sequence comes from Progne subis subis, assembly GCA_022316685.1. Classification (NCBI taxonomy): domain Eukaryota; kingdom Metazoa; phylum Chordata; class Aves; order Passeriformes; family Hirundinidae; genus Progne; species Progne subis. The sequence goes on along the minus strand of JAKJHU010001876.1, from coordinate 34,794 downwards.
AGGGAAAAGAGGGAAGGGGGAAAGGGAGGAGGAGGCCGAGGCTGGAGCAGAGCCAGGCTGCGGGTGCCAACCCCACAGCTCGGCTCCCACAGGGTGACGTGACACAGCGGCCACTTGTCCCTTGTCACAGCCTGAACTTCGTCCTCCACTCATAACCAAGGGCCGCTCTGACACCTCCAGAAAACATGGATGGTGTGGAATGATGGTGCCAGTGCCTGGATGTGGCACGCTGGGTGACAAGGTGGGGATCGGGCACACGCTGGCCTCAGTGGCCCTGGAGGGTTTTCCAGCCTCGATGACTGTGGGATTCTAGAGCTCATTAGCCAGGGGACCTCCTGCTCAAATGAACCTGTTCTAAGCCCGGCCTTTCTGGGCAGCACCTGGGGAGTAACAGGAATGAGGAAGGACAACACTTGATCAATGTCTGGCGTTGGAAGACAAGCCCCGAGCTTCAAACAGGGAACATTATTGATCCGTTCTCTTCGGAATGCCAGCCCAGCCCCTCCCAGCCAGGCTCTCCAGAGTCCTGAGACGTGGCCCAAACCCGTGTGTCAACCCCCATGGGAACCAGCCCAAGGATTCAGGGCAGCATCCAGTGTGTTTCAGTTCACAGACTGAGATCTGAGGCCACCGGGGCTGTTGTGATCGGCCAAGCTGTCCTTGCTCCACCCCTGAAGTGCCCAAGGCCAGGCTGGACAGGGCTGGGAGCAGCCTGGGACAGTGGGAGGTGTCCGTGCCATGGCAGGGGTGGCACTGGATGGGCTTTGAGGTCCCTCCCAACCTAAAGCCATTCTATGATTGCACTGCACAAGTAAATGGGTTTAAAAAGAAGTGGAGAGGGACAGGACACAGGGGATGGCTCCCACTGCCAGAGGGCAGCAATGGATGGGAGATTGGGCAGCAATTGTTGGCTGTGAGGGTGTTGAGGCCCTGGCACAGGGTGCCAGAGCAGCTGTGGCTGCCCCTGGATCCCTGGCAGTGCCCAAGGCCAGGCTGGGCAGGGCTGGGAGCAGCCTGGGACAGTGGGAGGTGTCCCTGCCATGGCAAGGATGGAAAAATTGGATCTTCAAGGTCCTTCTACCAATACCTGTGGCCCAGCTGAAGATGGCACCCGGGTTCTTTGCTCTGGCACTGCCTGACACAACTCTCACACAGCTCAGAGCAGGCTGGGGCCCTGTAGAGACCCCAGAGCTCCTCAGAGCCCACCAGAGGCCCAGACACAGCACAGGGGGGATCCCCCATGTCCCCACAAAGGAGCCCAGCATCCAAGCTCACCCCCTGCACACAGCACGGAGCACTTGGTCCATGGGGTGTAGTGCCAGGAGTACTGGCTGGAGCCATCCCTGCCCACGGGAGCGTTGAACTTGTAGCGGATCCCCTGCGGCTCCGTCCGCACCAGCACCTGCGGGAAAGGCACCCATGGGACATCAGTGCCACCGCAGTGACCACCCAGGTGGCATCACACAGCCCCTCTAAGGTCCCCAGTGCCCTTTCCAGCCCGTCCCAGAACTGGCAGGGCAGACACCAGGGGTGACAGCGGTGCTCGATCAGAGAATGAGCTCCCAGGCACTTAACGGGGGGAATCATCCCAAAACCTGACAGATTAGGGTGGGATACCAGGGAATTAGGGAGGGAGATCTGGGAGTGGCCAGTGGATAAAGCACTGGCCTCCCAAGGCAGGGATCCTGGGCTCCCGTCCCTCCTGGGTGACACTCGGTGTCATGCTCTGACTGACAAGCCGGTGTCAGGGCACGGGTTGGACTCGATGCTCTCAAAGGGCTTTTCCCACCTAATTAATTCTGTGATTGTGTGAATTCAGCCCAATTTACCTCTGCTCCCTGTGTCCCTTTACTCCCGCCAGCCCCACGGGGGCTGATCAGCTCCAATCCCCACGCAGCCACGGCGCTCCCAGCCCAAGCAGGGCCGCACCAGGAGGGGTGGGCAGTTACCAACCATGACAAAGAGGGTGATGTTGGTGGGTCCCAAAGCCTCCAGGGACTCGGGCTCCTCAGGGGACCTCCTGTAGTGGAAGGTGGTGCCGGCGATGTCGAAGCGCCGGGGGGGATCGATGGAGAGCTTCCCGTTGATGAAATATTCACCGCTCTCCCCTCGCAGCGCTGCCGGGACAGGGGAGGGAGCTCAGCACCAAGGCTGGAGGACACCTGGGCCGACTTCAGCCAGGTGCTGATCACCTGCCTGGGCTCAGAGCATTGCCAGGACAGAGGGAAAATGGCACAGGGAGGGCACAGTCGGGGGCTGGCTCAGGGGTCACACTGAGCCACCAGCAGGGTGGCACCAATGTCCCCCTCGGCCTGCCCGGTGCCTGAGCTCAGCTGGGCTGGGGACACCAGGCTGGGGACGAGCTGCCCCCACAAAGCCAGGCTCAAACGCGGCTGTGCAAACTGGGCTGGAGCTGCTGGCCCTGCTGGGTTTTTTTGGGGCTGCTGGATCTACTGGGGCTGCTGGAGCTGCTGGCGCTGCTGGGTTTGTTGGGGCTGCTGGGGTTGTTGGGTTTGTTGGAGTTGCTGGAGCTGCTGGGTTTTTTGGGGCTGCTGGAGCTGCTGGGGCTGCTGGAGCTGCTGGAGCTGCTGGGGCTGCTGGAGCTGCTGGAGCTGCTGGGGCTGCTGGAGCTGCTGGGTTTGTTGGGTTTGTTGGGGCTGCTGGAGCTGCTGGGGTTGTTGGGGCTGCTGGAGCTCCTGGAGCTGCTGGAGCTCCTGGCGCTGCTGCGGCCCGGGGCCGGGCTGTGGTTGCCCTGGAGAGTCGCTAGAGGGGGATCGGACCGCTCGCTCCTTCCCCTCCGCTCCGCTCGCCGACCCTGCGGGAGCGGCTCCGGCCCCCGGCCCCGCCGAGCCCACCGAGGATCCCTGCGCTGGTGGGGCTGGGGGATGCTCCCTCCGTCTCGGGTGCCGGGAGAGACCCCAGAGTGGCACAGCCTGGGGAATGCTCAGAGCGCAGAAATGCAGCCACTAGGAGTCCCCAGGCACTGGGCAGGGAGGGGTCGGGGGCACCTCATCCCAAAGGGAGCTGCACGGGAGGGATGCTGCCAGGAGAATCCTGCAGGCAGCCGGCAGCGAGCCAGGGTGAGCACCCTGCCCTGCCCTGCATCGCTCGGAGGACAGGGAGGAGAAAGGGGAAAGAAAATCCTCGTTGTGAAAGTGGCGCTGAGCAAGGCTGGAAAACCAAGCCCGAGGGAAATGTGAGCGTTTTTAATCCCCAGGACGGCAGAGGGAGGATGCCAGGGAGCCACAGGCAGTGCCAGGATGGGCGGGATGTGGGGTTTGCTCGGGGTTGTGATGCTAACACGGGACAGGGACACTGGAGCACACACAGCCCATGCTGGCCTGGGTCACACTGCCCTGCTGCCTCCCCCTGCCCCCAAATCCCAGCCTGGGACCCCCCCCCACCATTCCCAGCTGCAGAGGGAAGTTCTCCTTGCCAGGCCTTTCCCAGAGCCCGTTAATCCCAGAGAAACGGCAGGGCCTGGCTGGGATTTCAGCATCCCCAGCCCCATCTCACCCAGGTAGTTGATGGAGAGGTTCAGCTCCCGGATGTCGATGTGGACGGAACCCTTGGGGATCTGGATCACCTCCTCGTAACCTGTGGGACACCCAGGGGCTGCTGAGGGCCATGTTCAGCCTCCAGTCCCAGAGCCTGGGCTGGATGGGAGGGTGAGCCAACCCCCTATCCATGGGGAAATGATGGAAAAAGCATTTTGGGCACCAAAATGGGAGCGGGTTTGCACTGTGTGCTCTTGTGATGGGATTGGCTGTACTGGGAATGTGCCCTGGAGCTGGGATCGACCCTGGCTCAAGGATAGCAGACCTGCCTCAGCGTGCTGGGGAGCAGGGAAAGAGCTCAGAGCCCTGTGTCAGAGCTTTGGGCACCACTGGAGGCTGGGGCACGGCTTGGCTGATGGACAGGAGGGATTTGCTGCCTCCTGGCCTGGTCCTACCCCTCGAGGATGCTGCTCTGGGACCTGTCCGTGCCCATCCCCGGGGCCAGGTGAGGTCGAGGAGGGTCCTGAGGGTGAGCAGACCGTTTGTTCCCTACCTCCCTCGGGCAGGGAGTGGTTGAAGACGCCCTCGATGGTCTCGCAGGAGCTGCCATCTCCCCCGCACACCCGGCACTTGTCCTCCTTGGAGTCGGAGCCCAGCACCCGGTCACAGCCCACGTGCTGTGGGAAGGAGCAGGGGGAATGAGCCAGCCTGGAGGGTCCTGCCCTGCCCACACCTGCCCTGCAGAGCCCTCACTGCCCGCCCTGGGCACCTCTGCCAGCCCAGGAGTGTCTCTGCGGGGCTGGGAGGGTGCGGGCGGCGATGCTGGGATGAAGCAGAGGTTGGGATGTGGAGCCCAAGGGACACCCTGTCCCCAGCAGCTCGCTGTGTCCTCGTGGCCTCTGTCCCTGTGCCACCGCCCGTGGGGTGGCACAAGGGTCACCGGCACGGCTGTGGCTCCCTCGGGTGCAACGCCCTTTGTTCCACAGGGTTCAGCCCCATGGAGACAAAAAGGGAAGGGAGACAGACAGACACAGTCAGTCTGTCTGCCTGCCTGCTGGGGAATGTTGGCCATTCCCATTGATAATTAACTTCTACAGATCCCACTGCAAGGGAAAGATCAAAGGGCCTGGGGCTGCACAGGCTGGGAGTGCAGAGATCCATAGGCAGGGAATGCCTGGAGAGCAGATGGCCACAAGCTCCGGGTGGGAATGCTCCTGCTCCCACTGGGTGTCCAGGCAGAGAAATCATGGAATTACTGCATGGTTTGGGTTGGAAGGGACCTTAAAGATCCTCTCATTCCCACCCCTGCCATGGCAGGGACACCTCCCACTGTCCCAGGCTGCTCCCAGCCCTGTCCAGCCTGGCCTTGGGCACTGCCAGGGATCCAGGGGCAGCCACAGCTGCTCTGGGCACCCTGTGCCAGGGCCTCAACACCCTCACAGCCAACAATTCCTGATTCCCAATCTCCCACCCAGCGCTGCCCTCTGGCAGTGGGAGCCATTCCCTGTGTCCTGTCCCTCCAGCCCTTGTCCCCAGTCCCTCTGCAGCTCTCCTGGAGCCCCTTCAGGCCCTGCCAGGGGCTCTGAGCTCTCCCTGGAGCCTTCTCCTCTCCAGGTGAGCACCCCCAGCTCCCTTAACCCTCCACCCATCCCAGGGCTGTGTGAGCAGTTTGAGGGCAGCGCTCACCTGCCCGGGGCTCTGTCCCTGTCCCTCCTGGGGCTCTGTCCCTGTCCCTCCTGGGGCTCTGTCCCTGTCCCCCTCCCCAGGGCTCTGTCCCTGTCCCTCCTGGGGCTCTGTCCCTGTCCCCCTGCCCCTCCCGAGGCTGTCCCACCTTGCACTCCCCGTTGACACAGATGTCATTGGAGTCCTGCCTGCACGGGGTCCCGTCCACCACGGCCGCCGCCCGCTCCGTGTAGAAGTTGAAGCCCTCGGCCAGGCAGTTGAGGGAACAGGCTTTGACACCCCCTGGGGAAGGAGCCAAGCAGAGAAAAGGTGTGGAAAACCGTGAGGATGCCCCTGGAGGAGGCAGGAGACACCGACCCCTGGGGGACACTGTCCTGGGAACACGGGCTGGATGTGCTGGGGAAGGAAACAAAGGGATTTGTTCTTATCCGGGTCACTCCTGGCACTTTACAAGTTGTAAAACCCTTCTGCCCACGTTACCAACAGGGAAACTGAGGCAGCAGCTCCTGAGTCACCATTCCAAGGGTTTTTTTCAGCTGCCAGAGCAGAACAACCGAGTTACTGGGCCAGAGAACCCATTCCTTTCTGCCCGAGGCTGCTGATACCCAATCCTTCCCAGCCGCGTGAGGATGAAGGGGAAGGATCTTCAAGTTACAGCTGAAATTTCTGTACTTCCTGTATTTCCCACCAACCTTTGCCAAAGCATCACCCCAGGAGCAGCGCCTGGCTATCTGGATAAAGCTCCTGGGAGCAGGATGTGGGTCCAGCAGAGCATTCCCTGGCTCCTGCTGTGGGATTTTATCAAACCCTGGTGTGGCTTGTGGCGTTCGCTGCCTTTACTGAGCGTCCCAGGAGAGCCAGCAGGACCCTGGCAGAGGCGCCTGGGCTGTGGCAGTTCCCTCCTGGAGGCAGCAGCCCCTGATCCCCGTGCCAGAGCTGGGAAGCACCTTGGATGGGAGGAAGGGGAATGTGCAAAGCTTGGAACTCAACAGGGAACATCAAAGGGGCAGAGGGAGGGGAGCGGGGCCCAGCTGTGCCTGGGAGAGCAGCTGGAGGGAAGAGAGAGCAAAGCTGGGAGAGGGAGGAGCAGGAGGAGACACGAGAGGGGAATTCAGCAGCTTGGAGGCATTTTCTGGAGCAGGATGCCTGGGCAAGCCCCTGGAGAAGCTCTGGGGAGCAGCTGCTGAGCAGGGTGAGCTGGGGCTGTCCCTGGGCTCCAGGACTCCGGTCCCGTGGTCACGCTGCTCCATGTGGGACGCTGCCTCAGGATTTCAGCTTTTATATTTTTAATTTATCTGTAGCCCTGCAGTTCTTTGGGGTCTAACTCTAAACTCCACACACGGTGTGAGCCGCTGCTTCCCCAATTTAGACAGACACAGTTCCTCTCCAGGCCTGGGAATCCAGGACACCTCACTGCCTGAGGCTTGAGAGATGGAAACAAAAGTGAGTTGAGGGGAGGAGGAGCAAATCTGGGGTGAATGACTTCATTACCTGAAGCTGTAATTGGAAGATTAACCCCAATATGCAAATGAAGCAGACTTATCAAAGTGTGAAAACCTGTGACCACTGTGAATTTTTGGGTGCAGCCCCTGGGGGGCTTCGTCTGCCCCAAATGTACCTGAAGGCCCTTCAATAAACAGAACCTCTTTTTATTCCCTTCATTTTGCCCGGCCTCTGTTTTTAGGTGGCCCCAAAAGGCGTCAGGGATGAATCCCTGCTGGCTCTCCTCGCCGCTCGCTTGGGAAAGGATTTCACATGGGGATTGGGACAATTTCCAGGCAGGATTTGCCCTTGGCAGCCAGGTCAAAGGAGGGTGGAACCCCTGCCCAGCGTCTGCTGGGAACTGGAGCATCCCTGGCACTCAGCCGGCCAAGGGGAGCCCTGGGCATCGCTTGTCCTTGTTCAGGCGGCTGCAGTGACAGCTGTGTCCCCACGCCAGCAGCACTGAGCACGGCAACGTCCTCTGGAACAGCACAAGGCGCCTTGGAGCTCCTGGGGATGGGAGGAGAGCGACTTCCACGGGACCAGTGGGACCTCTGAGGTGGCCCAGGGAATGTTGCTAAACACAATGATGGAATCCCAGAATATTCTGAGTTTGGAGAAACCCACAGGATCATCATTCCATTCCCTGTCCCTGCACAGACACCCCAACAATCCCACCCTGAGCATCCCTGAGAGCGGCTGTCCAAACGCTCCTGCAGCTCTGGCAGCCTCGGGGCTGGGACCATTCCCTGGGGAGCCTGGGCAGTGCCCAGCACCCTCGGGGGGAAGAACCTTTCCCTGAGCTCCATCCCAAGGCCTGGCACAGCTCCAGCCCTCGCTGGGCTCCTGTCCCTGTCCCAGAGGGGTGAAAGCCCCAGCCAGGCACCATCCTGCAGATTGTCACCCCCTCCCTTCGCCTGGGGTCTGCCCTGCTTCCTCCTTTGCATGTTTTAACAGAGCCATTAAAGCAGACTATTTTCCGCTGGCTGCTGCCTCCGAGGATGTTTTGTTCCTCCTGCCTGCCCTCTCCCATGGAGGAATTAAGCCTTATTACAATTTCTGACGAGCGTTCTCCTGTTTTCCGCAAGCTCCCGCTCCTCCCATCGCTCTCCCCGAACTCCCGCGTCGCCCAGAAGAGCGAAACGAAGAGCGCAGCGGACAAAGCAAAGTAAACAAACAATTAAAGCCTCGTTCCACGAGGAATCTGCTGACTGCTGAGCTCAGCGCTCCTCTCCGGGGCTCTGGGATCGCTGGAAATCAGCCCCGCACACATCCCGAGCTCAGGGAGCCGGTGTGCAGCTCCTTCCCTCCCCGAATCCCCGCAGGACTGGTGCTCCTCTCCTCCAAGCTTGCGGGGCACTCCCTTGCCTGCAGGGTGGGGGTGCTCCGTGCCCCCCTCAGGATATTTCCCGAAGGAATGTGAAGTGAGGCACCCCCGAAGCCCCCCACCCTCCTGGGAAGCCCGGGGAAGGGGCTCAGCAGAGGGCCAGGGTGGTGAAGGGGCTCCCAAAGTGCCCAAAACCAAGATGAGGAGCAGATGCCCCCCTCATCCTCAGATTCCCCCCTCATCCTGCCGGGATGGGGCTGCCAGCAAAGAGGGATCCTGCTGGTGCCAGGGGGAGGGAGGGACTGGGCACGCTGGAAGGGCTCAGGAGGTGAGGAGCAGCCCCCACTGCCACCCCGGTGTCTGGTGGCACGGGGGGGGGACGCGGGGAGCAGAGCATCCGTGGCCAGGGCAGGACAGGAGGGGGCCGATCCCTGGGATCTGTGACACGGGGGAGGTGGAGGTGCGAGGGATGTCCCCACCCCCCCCAGGATGTGCCTCTGACACCCAGGTGCCACCAAGGATCACAAAACCCCCCCGGGCATGTGAGGATGGAGGTTCTGGTGCTGCTGAAATCACGGAGTCACTGAGGGGGTTGGGTTGGGAGGGACCTCAAATCCCATCCAGTGCCACCCCTGCCATGGCAGGGACACCTCCCACTGTCCCAGGCTGCTCCCAGCCCTGTCCAGCCTGGCCTTGGGCACTGCCAGGGATCCAGGGGCAGCCACAGCTGCTCTGGGCACCCTGTGCCAGGGCCTCAACACCCTGACAGCCAACAATTGCCTGATCCCAATCTCCCATCCATTGCCTGCCCTCTGGCAGTGGGAGCCATTCCCTGTGTCCTGTCCCTCCAGCCCTTGCTAAAATTCTCTGCCTTTCTTTCCAGCCCCCTTTAGGTACTGACACAAACCAGTTCTGAGACAGAGCCCAGACTTGTGCAAAGAACCTCATCGTCCTTCCCTGCTCCGTGCTCCCTTCCTGGGCCAGGGACACGCTTTGACATTGAATAAATAAAATAAAAGTGCTCCTCGTGCCCACTGCCCACAGCACAGGTGGGGAGAGGAGATGAACTCTGAGATCCCTCCAGAACACGGTGCTGTCAGCGCTCCCAGCCTCCCTGCCAGGGGAGAGGTTTCAACACTTATTTTATGGCAGAGGAAGCTGAAGCAGAGAGAGAGAGAGAGAGGAAGGGGCTCTTTAAGGAAGCCAAAAATCCATATCAGGGTCAGGTGACACCTCAGGGGTGATGTCCAGCTGGGCAGCCAAGCCCTGGGCCATGCCTGGGGAGGAGAGAGGTCTGAGCCAGGGCAGCTCCAGCCTGCAGGGTTGTCTTCCACCTTGGCACACACTGGGGTCTTGGGGTGACTTTACAGCCTCATGATTTTATTACATTTTTATTGATCCATCCCCTGCAGCCTCAGCACAGCTGCTCCAGCTGCAGGAGCCCCGCTGGGAGCTGGGCTTGTTTACACAGCTGGGAAGGATTTCCCCAGTCCAGTTCATTAACTCCACCGAGGAGACGAGCTGTTCCTCCTCATTGTTGAGAGATTTCTGCCGCAGAGCCTCCTCCTGCCCCCTCTCCTCACCAGACCCTTCTGCAGGACCCAGGGCTGACCTCGGGAAGAGGGAAGCGCTGCTCTTTGAGGGATCCACTGGCTCCCACCCCTTCTCCTGCTCAGGATGCTCTCCCTGCCCGCTCTGTCTCCTCCCCACCGTGCACCAGACACTCCCTTCCCTTGTCCATCCTCCTCTGCCCCCTCAGCAGCGGAGGATCCAGCCTGGAAATCAGCTTTTCCTGGAGGACAACACAGCTCCCGAGCTGCTGGGACAGGCTGTGGCCGAGCAGTGAAGGTTGCACAGGGGGAGGTGGCCCAGGAGACACAGCAGGTTCCTGGAGGGATGGACTGTCACTGTCACTGTCACTGTCACTGTCACTGTCACTGTCACTGTCACTGTCACTGTCACCTGAGGGCAAGCAGCACATCCCAGCAGCACTGAGAGGGCAACCAGAGCTGTGGAAATCCTGACCAGATGTTCCCAGACCCCGTGGACCACGAGACCCATCCTCTGCAGGGCGTGCGGGAGAGCAAACCTGTCTTGGGTTCAGTGCAAGACGTGTTCTATTCCCATCTGTTGAAACTGGCTGAAGAGGTGTTTTCCTTTATCTCATAATTCAGGGGGGACAGGACGGGTGCCTTCTGTTCATGGGCAGCTGTTAAACTGTTCTCACCCCTTCCAGGACCCCTCCTCCCTGCAGGGATCTCTGCTGTTCATGGGCCATCCAGGCTCACTGCAGGGCTGAGACAATTCCATCATCCATTGGGAGATGCTCCACGCAGGGGAGGAGCCCGGCATTCCCAGCCTGGATTTGGAGAGATTTCTATCTGGGGTTCAGAACAGCAGCGCAGCCCGTGTGCACTGGATTGCCAGAGGAACACCGGAGCCATCTCACCACCACTGGACTCTTCTACAGGATCATCTCTGCTCCACCAGAACCACATCTGGCACTGCAGGAGGACTGCACTGGACTGCTCCCAGCACCCTGACCAACAGGCGGTCAGGTCACGTTCTGACTCTGGCAGTGTTTTTCTTTCTTTGTTCATTTGGTTTTTGGTTTTTTTTTGTACTACTGCATTTTCAATATTCCTAGTAAAGAACTGTTATTCCTATTCCCGTATCTTCGCCTGGAAGCCTCCCTACTTTCAAAATTATAATAATTCAGAGGGAGGGGGTTTGCATTCCCCATTCCAAGGGAAGCTCTGGCTTTTCACCTGACTTTCCAAACCAAGACAAAACCCAGGCAGCCCCGGCCCAGCCTCACCTCCCCGGTAGGTTTTCCAGGTGTAGTACTTCCCTCGGAAGGGAACGTTGTCGAACTCGGCGCACTGCAGCTCTCGGAAGTCCTGCGAGCCGGGCGGGCAGTCCTGTGGGCACACGGCCACGGGTCACGGTGGGGGCAGCTGCCAGGAGGGCAGGAGCTGCTCCAGGCACTGCCACCAGCCCTCGGGGACAAGGGGGACAGCCCTGGCAATGGGGCACTGCCACCAGCCCTTGGGGACAGCCCTGGCAATGGGGCACTGCCACCAGCCCTTGGGGACAAGGGGAACAGCCCTGGCAATGGGGCACTGCCACCAGCCCTTGGGGACAAGGGGACAGCCCTGGCAATGGGGCACTGCCACCAGCCCTCAGGGACAAGGGGGACAGCCCTGGCAATGGGGCACTGCCACCAGCCCTTGGGGACAAGGGGACAGCCCTGGCAATGGGGCACTGCCACCAGCCCTCGGGGACAGGGACACCGGCCCTGACACTGCTACACGGTGTCAGGACAGTCTCTCCTGCAAAGCCAGACACGATTTGAACACCAAGAGCACGAGGAGGGGCCCCAGGAGTTCTGAGTGATATGTGACTCCTGGGAGCAATTCCACAAAACCAAGTGCAAAGCCCAGGGAAGGAACAGGACCCATCTGCTTCCCTCACCAGCAGCCTGTGGGTGTTAAAGCTACAATTCTCCGGGTCCCAAGTGTCACTGAGCTTCCCCTCACCACAGATGTTTCTGTAAATGTTTGAGGTTTCAGCCTCAGCCCCGGGAAGCAGAGTCTGACCCAGCCTCTCGTGCAGGTGCAGCCTGGGAGAGGCAGCGCTGTCCTGGCAGAGCTGGAATCCTCTGTCTCCCCTCCCTTTCCTCCTTATCTTTGGGCCCCTCTGGATCCCCAAGCCCTGCAGATCCCTGCAGCCCACCCGCCCCTGGAGCCGGCTCCCACACCTGCCCGATCCTGCCTGGAATTCCCCATTGTGGGATCGCTGCCGGCACGCCCCGCTCAGCATCCTCATCACCCTCCTCCTCCTCCTCCCACGGCTGCACAGAGCACCCCACACCAGTGTGGAGAGGGCTCATCCCTGTTGGAGAGGGCTCATCCTATCTGGACAGGGCTCACCCAACCCAGAGAGGGCTCAACCCAACCTGGACAGGGCTCAGCCCGACCAGGGAAGGCTCACCCCACTTGGAGAGGGCTCGTCGCCTCTGGACAGAGCTCATCCCATCTGGACAGGGACCATTCCACCCAAACAGGGCTGATCCCAATGGGAGAGGGCTGATCCCATCCCAGACAGGGCTGATTCCCCCTGGACAGGTCTGGTCCCATTCCAAACAGGGCTGATCCCACCTGGACAGGGCTGGTCTCATCCTGGACAGGGCTGATCCCATTCCAAACAGGGCTGATCCCATCCCAGACAGGGCTGGTCCCATTCCAAACAGGGCTGATCCCATTCCAAACAGGGCTGATCCAATCCCAGACAGGGCTGATCCCATCCCAGACAGGGCAGATCCCACCTGGACAGGGCAGATCCCATTCCCAGATAGGGCAGATCCCATTCCCAGACAGGGCTGATCCCATCCCAGACAGGGCTGATCCCATTCCAAACAGGGCTGATCCAATCCCAGACAGGACTGATCCCATCCCAGACAGGACTGATCCCATCCCGGACAGGGCAGATCCCACCTGGACAGGGCAGATCCCACCTGGACAGGGCAGATCCCATCCTGGACAGGGCAGATCCCATTCCCAGACAGGGCTGATCCCATCCTGGACAGGGCTGATCCCATCCCAAACACGGCAGATCCCATTCCAAACAGGGCTGATCCCATCCCAGACAGGGCTGATCCCATCCCAAACACGGCAGATCCCATTCCAAACAGGGCAGATCCCATCCCAGACAGAGCTGATCCCATCCCAGACAGGGCTGATCCCATCCTAGACAGGGCTGATCCCATCCCAGACAGGGCTGATCCCATCCTGGACAGGGCTGATCCCATCCCAAACACGGCAGATCCCATTCCAAACAGGGCAGATCCCATTCCAAACAGGGCTGATCCCATCCCAGACAGGGCTGATCCCATCCCAAACACGGCAGATCCCATTCCAAACAGGGCTGATCCCATTCCAAACAGGGCAGATCCCATCCCAGACAGGGCTGATCCCATCCCAGACAGGGCAGATCCCATTCCAGACAGGGCAGATCCCATCCCAGACAGGGCAGATCCCATCCCAGACAGGGCAGATCCCCCTCCTGCACCCCTCCCTCCCTGCCATCCCCGCTGCCGGGCCCGGCCCCACTCACGTCGGTGTTGCAGGAGCGGTAGCGCTTCCTCTCCCCCAGGCAGTACTTCCCTCCGATCGTGGGCCTGCCAAAGAGGGAAGGAGATGTTGAACAGCTCCTGGCACCGCTTGGGCCAGGTTTTTGCCCCGAGGAGCTTGTGCTGGCTGCTCCAGGTGGCTTTTCCCAACCCTGCTGTGCCACAAGGATCGATCCTGCCTGGGCAAGGCTGGAGCACAGCCCCTACAATCTCCCCCTGAGTGCACAGAGGGTTTGGGGGTGTGGTAGAGCCCCAACACCAACACAGAGCTGGACAAAGGCATTCAAAACCTGCCAAACCTTCCAGGAGCCATTACTGAAATGGAAGCAAGTCCAGATTTACGGGGATGGACCTGAGAGCAGCTGTCACTGATGCACCGGGTGACGTGAAGGGACACGCACAGGGCTGGTGTGCCACTGGAGAAGTGGATCATTGTCAGGATCTTTAGTAGGATAATGTGCCTGCTCCACTGAGAATGGCCTGAGGGTGCTTCTCCTTCTCTCCATCCCTTTCCACCCTTCAAACCCTCCCCAAAATGCGTAGATAGAAGAGGCAGAGATTGTTGGGTGAGCCAATTCTCCAGCTGGGAAATCTCCTGTGTCCTCAGGGCAGTGCCATCTGTGCCAGCTTTACACTTGGTTCTCAGCTGTTTCACTCCCTGCCGAGCCTCAGGCACCTCCAGGGCTGGGAGGAGGGGGCCAGAGGCGGATAAAGCCCCTTCCCCACCGAAGCACGGCGTGGAGGGCACAGGCACCTGGATCTGCCTTCCCCATGGACCTTCTCCACGGTGTTGGAGTACGAATCCCCCTGGGCCAAATCCATACAGTGCCCAGAAACGTGAGGATTGAATCCAAACCTTCAGAAAAACTAAAGTACGTAAATCCACACAGACATGAGGTAGGAATGCAAGTTCAGCTTTAAATAAAGACTGAAGTAGCTAGTAAAAAAAGAGGCCCAATACCTAGTTTATAGTTCAGTAACATTGCCTTTTGCAAAGTTAGTTAAATTCTAGCCATAACAAAAATAATGAAGCCTAGCTGAGAATTCCTGGATGGAACAGAGAGAATTATATACACAGGATTTGTGTAAGAATCTTACGTCAAACTTAACTTAGGATTGGCCCAGCAAGAATATAGAAAATTCCTGTAAGTACCTAATTGGTTACAAATAGAATAAAAATGCGCTGCTCTGAGAACACAAACACACAGGACTCAGGGAAACACCGCTGCTGCTGTTGCTGCTATTTCTGCTACTGATAAGATGTCAGGGGACACGGAATACACGCTCTGGCTGCTGCTTCTGCTTGGGACTCACAGAGTTTCTGTTAGGAGGCTTCTGCGTGCTGCTATGGACTCTGATAAATCATGGGGCTGATTTAACCATGAAATAAAGGACTTTGCTTTTACAGTGACCCAGCTTCTCCTCTTCAATGAAGACACCCAAAACATCTCGGGATCGGCTCAGCTGGGGTCACTGCAGGGTCACGGTGACAGGGTCACTCATTGGGGACACTGCAGGGTCACGGTGACCGGGTCACTCATTGGGGTCACTGCAGGGTCACGGTGACAGGGTCACTCATTGGGGACACCGCAGGGTCACGGTGACAGGGTCACTTCATTGGGGACACCGCAGGGTCACGGTGACAGGGTCACTCATTGGGGTCACTGCAGGGTCACGGTGACAGGGTCACTCATTGGGGACACCGCAGGGTCACGGTGACAGGGTCACTCATTGGGGTCACTGCAGGGTCACAGTGACAGGGTCACTCATTGGGGTCACTATAGGGTCACAGTGACAGGGTCACTCACTGGGGTCACTGCAGGGTCACGGTGACAGGGCCAGGGGCTGGGGACACCGCAGGGTCACAGTGACAGGGTCACTCATTGGGGTCACTGCAGGGTCACAGTGACAGGGTCACTCATTGGGGTCACTGCAGGGTCACGGTGACAGGGCCAGGGCTTGGGGTCACAGTGACAGGGCCACTCCTTGGGGACACTGCAGGGTCACGGTGACAGGGTCACTGGCTGGGGACACTCTAGGGTCATGGTGACAGGACCATTGGTTGGGGACACTGCAGGGTCACGGTGACAGGGTCACTCATTGGGGTCACTGCAGGGTCACAGTGACAGGGTCAGGGGTTGGGGTCACTGCAGGGTCACGGTAACAGGGTCAGCAGTTGGGGTCACTGCAGGGTCACGGTGACAGGGTCAGGGGTTGGGGTCACTGCAGGGTCACAGTGACAGGGTCACTCATTGGGGTCACAGTGACAGGGTCACAGTGACAGGGTCACAGTGACAGGGCCACCCCCGCACGTACCTGGGGCTGTCGCAGTGGCGCACGGACGAGGACACGCCGCCGCCGCACGTCCGGCTGCACTCGCCCCAGGATGACCAGGACCCCCAGGCTCCGTCCACGCCCTCCGGCCGCGTCCCAAAGGGCACACACTCCCTCTTGTAGCACCACTGCGGGGACACAGAGCTTGGGACACTCTTCTCCCACAGCCTCCACGGGACACGGAGCCAGCTCGAGGCTGGGATCTTCTCTGATCCTGAGGAATCTGAGCTTGGAGCTGCTCCAGCCTCGGAGACAAATGCTCCAAGGAAAAGGGCGCTCGCCTCTCGTTCGGGTCAGTGTGACCTGTGTCCCCAGCCCCTGGGGCACCATCCTGGGCATGGGCAAGGGGTCACATCCCACAAGTTCCCAGAGCAGCTGTGGCTGTCCCTGGATCCCTGGAAGTGTCCAAGGCTGGGTTGGAGAGGGCTTGGAGCACCCTGGGCTACGGAAGGTGTCCTTGCCCATGGCAGGGTGGGACTGGATGGGCTTTGAGGTCCCTCCCAACCCAAACCAGTCTGGGATTCTTCTCTAAAAGAGGTCCTGGCTCCCCCACCTCACATCCTATAAAAGCCCTCGGCAGAGTTCCGGGTGATCTTGGAGCTGCTGCTGCCGGGCAGGGCCAGGGTCCCTGAGGGACATGGACACAACCTCTGCCAGGACAGGGAGAGTTTTGTGTGTACTGGGAGCCCAGGCTGTGGTTCGTGTGTCCAAAATGTCCTGATCAGTCAAGGGCTCGGGTTCAAATAAAGTTTAAATTTTAATATTGGCGTTGTTGTGTCATTGTTCTGCCGAGGATCCTTAAAGGATCTGCCTGTCCCCGTCCTACTGGGAGACAGATGCTCATGGAAATTTGCCTGTGAAATGTTTTCCTCAGGCCTGGCACGTGTCCCACAGCCCCTGGAGTCCCCAGCCATGGCAGGGGTGGGACGGTGCCAGAGCCGCTGCCGCTCTCCGGGCGCGGTGCCGGACACGGGGGCTGAGATAATCCCAGGAAGGAAGAAAGCTCTGTGTGCTCTTTCCAGAGGCTGGGAGCCCACCCTGGAGCCCTGGCACAGCCTCTCCCTGCTCCTCCTGAGCCAACTCTGCATGGGCAGCTGGGAAAAACGCACAGTGCCTTCCCGGGAATCCCAGCTCATCATCCCTGGGAGCACCAGCGCGTCTCCAAAGGGGGATCCCTTGTGGAGGAGATGCTCTGCAGGCACAGCCTGGATACCCACAACATTCCCACAGCCTGGGAATAGCTCCAATGAATCCTGGGGGCCCCTTCCCTTCCCTTCCTTCCCTTCCCTTCCCTTCCCTTCCCTTCTTCTTCCTTCCCTTCCCTTCCCTTCCCTTCCCTTCCCTCCCTTCCCTTCCCTTCCCTTCCCTTCCCTTCCTTCCCTTCCCTTCCCTTCCCTTCCCTTCCCTTCCCTTCCCTTCCCTTCCTTCCCTTCCCTTCCCTTCCCTTCCCTTCCCTTCCCTTCCCTTCCCTTCCCTTCCCTTCCCTTCCCTTCCCTTCCCTTCCCTTCCCTTCCCTTCCCTTCCTTTTTACAAAAGGGAAAAGGGGTGATTAAAAGTAGGAAAAGCTGGGGAAAAGGAGGAAAAAAATGCCACTGTGGTTTCTTGGGCTAAGACAGGTGAAGCCATAACAATCACAGGAGATTGATTAATTTAAAAAGGGAGGATCTGGGAGGAGGAAATACCCAGAGGTGCTCAGCCTTCCCCCACACTGGCTGGCAGAGCACAAGAATTCTCTCTCTCTTTTAATATTTCATATTTTAAATTCCCTGATCCTTCTCTCTGCTCTCCCCAGGGCAAAGGGAGAAGCCAGGGAAGACCTTGGAGAGCTGCTTCAGCCAAGGGCTGAGGTCTGGGGCTCACCCCAGCAGCTCCAGCTGGGGACAATGCAGAAACTTTAAATAAAAGTGCATCTTCTTCCACCCTAGGCCATCAAATGGCTTCCAAAGAATGACTGGATCCAAAAGGATTGGCACAGGAGGATAACTGGGGGTTCAAAGTGAGCCAGAATCCTCACTGGGAGCAGCTCCACACACCCTGGGGGCTGTGACTGCTTCACTTCCCTTCCCTCAAGGCTTTTTAAAAACCCTGGTTAAAAAGCAGTTACAAAGAGGGGGAAAAGAGATATTTAAAAGCAGGAAAAGCTGGGGGAAAAAAAGCCACCACCAGGAGGGAACAAATGCCACAGTGGCTGTGAGTGTGCAGCAGGAGGGATGTGCAGCCCCGGGAGCTCTCTGCTCCTCTCTGCCCCAATTCCCAGCAGAGCTAAAAGGAGCGTTGGCAAAGAACCCCGGATTTGTCAGAGCCATGGTCTCCCCTGCACACCAGCTTCTGCAGCTTCCTGAGGATCTGAAATGCTTCTCAGGAATTACTTTTCCTCTAGTGGATCGGGGAATGTCCCAGCCCTGGTTCTCCGTTGTCCCAACCATCCTCCATCGTGCAAAGGCTCTTTGTTTGAGCCGTGCATTCACTTTGTACTGGGGGAAATGGCTGCAGGAGGGGCAGGGAGTGAGGCAACCAAGGCAAAATCCATGGTCAGGGAAAATCCTGCCCTCCACTCCCAGCTGAGAGTGAAAAAACAAGTTTCATCATAGCCAGTTTTCCCCGAGTTCCTCTGAAAGCAAAAATCTGGGAAAACGGGGGAAAAAAATCCCCTTTCTCAGAGCAGCCAGGAGATCCCAGCAGATCTCGGGAGATCCCAGGAGATCCCAGCAGACCTGAGGACAAGGTGTTGATTTAAGGACATGGCAGCACTTGAGGTCACCTTGCTGTGCCTCTGGGGGGACACCAAGAGGGACTTTGCTGGAGCTGGGATTTCCCATTCCACATTCCACATTCCATATTCCATATTCCGTATTCCACATCCCACATCCCACATTCCATATTCCATATTCCATATCCCGTATTCCACATTCCGTATTCCACATTCCTCATTCCACATTCCATATTCCACATTCCATATTCCACAATCTATATTCTATATTCCATATTCCACATTTCACATCCCACATTCCACATTCACCTTCCACCTTCCACATCCCACATTCCACATTCCATATTCCGTATTCCACATTCCTCATTCCACATCCCACATTCCATATTCTATATTTCATATTCCACATTTCACATCCCACATTCCACATTCACCTTCCACATTTCACATCCCACATCCCACATCTCACATTCCACATTCCATATTCCATATTCCATATTCCATATTCCATATTCCACATCCCACATTCCTCATTCCACATCCCACATTCCATATTCCCCATTCCACATTCCACATCTCACATTCCACATTCTGCCTTCCACATTCCATATTCCTCATTCCACATCCCACATCCCACATTCCATATTCCCCATTCCACATTCCACATCCCACATTCCACATCCCACATTCCATATTCCACATCCCACATTCCATATTCCACATCCCACATTCCTCATTCCACATCCCACATTCCATATTCCCCATTCCACATTCCACATTCCACATCTCACATTCCACATCTCACATTCCACATTCTACCTTCCACATTCCATATTCCTCATTCTACATCCCACATCCCACATTCCATATTCCATATTCCACATGCCACATCCCAGCCCTGCCCAAGCTGGGCTCTGGGCTGGACTTTGGGGTGATTTCTGGGCTCCTTCCAGAGCCTGACATCCCAGGCTGGACATCCCAGGCTGGACATCCCAGGCTGGATATCCCAGGCTGGACATCCCAGGCTGGATATCCCAGGCTGGACTGGGCAGCTCTGGACTCCGGCAGTCAGGGCTGGACAGGCTGCTGGGTGCTCCTAAGCCAACTCCACACCCCCGGCGTGAACAGTAATCCCATTTTTTCCAGGAAAAGGGCCCCAAGCCCCCCGTGCCAGCTGCCTGCAGTGCCCGGTGCCTTACCCCCTTGTCGATGGTGTTGGTTTGGCAGATGGTGCCCTCGGCCGCGGGGATGCTGTTGGTGATGCAGCGGTTGCTTTTGCTCAGACACCACAGCTCGCTGCACACTTCCTGCAGAGAGGGATTTGTGGGGGTGGGCAGGGGCAGGGAGGAGGAGAGAGACAGAGAAACAAAATCCAGATCAGGATTTGCTTGTGCCAGGGGCAGCGTCACGTCCAGGGACACGGGGACACAGGGACACGGGGACAGGGGGACACTGAGTGTCCTCAGCACGGTGGGGGCAACATGAGATCGACCCTGCCAGGTTTATCAGTCACCCCAAGGCCACTGACAGCTGTCCCCCTCCCCTGGGCTCAGCCCAAGCACTTGTGGGATTCCCCGGTGTGGAGGCTCCCTGGGCTCAGGTGGCACCGTGCCACAGAGGTCACCTCTCCTCGGTGACACCCGAGCCAACCCCACTGTCCTTGTCCTCACCCCTCTTCCCAGGGCTGAGGGATGTTCCCAGGTCTGCATCTGTGCAGTGGAGGCCACGAGCATCCCAAAGCCAGGCGGATCCAAAGCGGGATCTGAGGGAACCTGGAGCTCCCTGTGAGCACCTACGGCGCAGCTGGAGATGTCCCTGCTCACACTGTGACCACTGGGGTGCCGGACACTTCCAGCCAGCCCAGGAATCCCAAAGATTCCTCTGGAATTTTTAGAGCTGGTTTTTGAACGATCAAAATAATGCCAGACCCTGAGCCAGCCCTTCAGAACCGGGCACCTCTCGGTGTCTGCTCGGTGCAGTTGTGTCCACCAGGTGACTCCAGACCTCTTTCCAGGACGTCTCCTGAGCCACAGACCCTGAGCTTCAGCCCATCCTGACCTCTTAGAGCTCCAGCAAACAAAAATCTTCCCTTGGCTGCCGCAGCACCCACCCAAAAGTGAAATCAGAAAGTCCAGGCCCTTTCCAGCCCCTCTGGAATCTCAATCCACCAGGCTGGACGTCAGCACCTGCGAACTGCAAAGCAACCCCTAAAATCTCATTTCCTGAGTTTCCTGCCCGGTCCCCATCCTGCTCCTCTTCCCACTGAAATAACCTGTGGAGAACTTGGTGCTTTCCAGGAGCAGCTTACCATGCCTGAGGTTATCCAGGAAATGTTACAGAGGTTCACAGTGTCAGTGACAGAAACTGCCCTGGGATGGGGAGCAGGGTCTGAGCTGCCACTGCCAAGGTCATGGAATCGTGGAATTCACCTTGGAAAAGCCCTCTAAGATCATCGAGTCCAGCCATCAACCTGCACTGCCAGGCCCACCACTAAACCATGTCCCCAGGTGCCACAGGCACACGTTTTTGGACACTTCCAGGGATGGGGACCCCACCACTGCCCTGGGCACCCAATGCCTGTCCCACCCTTTCAGTGAAAAAAATTTTCCTGAACCCACCCTGGAGCACCTTGAGGCCATTTCCTCTTGCCCTGTCACTTGTCACCTGGGACAAAACTGACCTCAGGATTTGAGATGCCTCAGCAGTGCCAGCACAGGGGACAGTCCCTGCCCGGCCAGCCCTGCTGGCCACACCATTCCTGACATGAGCCAGGACATCCTGGGCATTCTTGGCCACCTGGGCACACTCTGGCACAGTGACCATCAGCCTCCTCCTGCCCCGGGGGAGCAGTGACGCAGCAGGCAGCTCTGGCCGCCTGTCCCCAGTGAGGTGACAGCCAGTTCCTCACCCCCAGGGCTGGATGCAGCCTTCCAGCCCTGCATTCCTGCCCCCGGGGCTGGAGCCTGCATTCCTGCCCCAGGGCTGGAGCCTGCATTCCTGCCCCCAGAGCTGGATGCAGCCTTCCAGCCCTGCATTCCTGCCCCTGAGGCTGGATCCAGCCCTGCATTCCTGCCCCTGAGGCTGGATCCAGCCCTGCATTCCTGCCCCCGGGGCTGGATCCTGCATTCCTGCCCCTAAGGCTGGATCCAGCCCTGCATTCCTGCCCCAGGGGCTGGATCCTGCATTCCTGCCCCAAGAGCAGGATGAGCTGGGGATTGCTGTGCTTGTCCCCAGGGCTGGGAGAGCAGAGTGCCTCAGGGAGAGCTGGCGAAGGGAATTTGGCTCCCAACTCCTGCACCCAAGCCCAGCTGCAGATGCCTTTAAGCAGGGGAAGGGGAGAGAGTCTTTCCCATGCTCAGGCATCCGCCCCTCCGTGCTGCTCTGGCAGAGCCAGAGTGACCACAGGGGAGCAGGAGCCCCTCCTCCCTGTCACCAAGGGCTTCCTGGCTGTGATCAGGTCAAATGCTGCACTTGCTTGAGGCTCAGTGCCTTTTAGCACAGAAAGCCTAAAATTCTCAGTTTCTAGAATTCTGACACCTGGTGACCTCCCAGCTCCCGTCACAGAATCACGGATCAGTTCGGGTTGGAAAGGACCTTAGGGATCACCTTGTTCCAACCTTCACTAGATGAGGTTGCTCCAAGCCTGGCCTGGAGCCCTCTCCATCCTCATTGCACACCCCTGTCCTGGCCTGGAGGGAGGGATGCTGCCCTGCTGCCTCCATCCCGCTGCGGTTTCTTTCCAGGGGCAGGGGCTGGGTGGGCTCACGCCCTGGCTCACGGTTGTAATCGGGCCCTGGCGCCCTTTGGGTTTCTCCCAAACCACGGCAGGGCTGGAGGGACGTCTTCTGTGATCCTTGGATATGTACAGGAAGTGTCTGCCTGGGCTGAAAATTAACTGGGAGACAGGGAAGTTCCCATTCTCTGGCTCAGCTCAGCAGGGGCACAGACCCCAGTGGGCAGCACTAAGTGACACCACGACCATATTCTTTGGGGTCAGACTGCTCCTGCTGCATCTGCCCCATGCCCAGGGGGTCTGGGCCCTGCTCAAGGCACCCCTGGGCCCTGCTCAAGGCACCAGCTTTGCCCTTTTCTCAGCAGGATGAGCTGGTGGCACCAGCAGGAGCCGGGGCATCGCTGAGCCCTCCCTCGCTGTGACAGCCTGGCTCACACCGGGGCACTCCCACGGCGCAGCTGGGCTGGGATTTGCACAGGGACAGAGAAACTAAACCCTGAGCTGATCTTGTGTTTGCTCCTTCACAGCTTTCCAGGGCATGGACTGGAGCTGGAAAAGACCTCTGAGATCACCGAGTGCCACTTTGGAATGACCCCCGGATTTTCAACCAGCCCAGAGTGCCACATCCAAGCGTTCCTCAGACACCTCCAGGGATGGGCACTCCAAACCTCCCTGGGCAGACCCTGCCAATCCCTGACCACCCTTTCCATGGAGAAATGTGTCCCTGCTGCCTGTGCATCCCACTTCTGTTTCCCCTAAAACAACGTGGATGTTTTAAGGAGCTGAAGCAGCTCTTCCACGCAGATGTTCCCTCACCACTCCGTGCAGACCCTTGGCAATGTTTGGGACATTGAGAACAGCAAAGGGCCAGGCTCAAATCCAGGAAAACTCTTTTCTCCTGGAGCAGCCTTTCCTTTTAGTGTTCTTCTGGGTTCAGAGACCAGGGGATGGCAAGGAGGGGGGTTAGGTGGGCAGCAACCTCCAGCACATCCCTCACCTCACCTGGGACAAAGACATTTCTGCTCCTGAGCTTAGATGAGCAGCACAATGACTTCTGGTAAGGATTATGGAAAATATGTCCTCGTACAAAGAGAGAGGGGATCCTGGAAGAGGGGAACCTTGGGGACCAGCAGCAGCCAAGGAAGAGGCGAGAAATCTCTTGCCATGGGATTAATCTGACCCAAACCGAGCTGGGACCAACATTTATGGACAGAACACCCCCTCCTGTGTGCTCTCCCAGGGAAGCACAGCATGGAGCTCACCGGGAACTCGGCAGTGCCCCCGGTGTGGAGCGGGGCAGGGATGTGGGCAGCAGGGACAGCCCCGAGTGATGCCTTCACTTTGAGCTTTCACGTATTTCAGATTCTGTGCTGCCTGGGGGTGCAGGTCTGAGTCTCATATTAATGGCCAGTAAACTCTCCGCACACAGCAGGGACACAAAACAAATTCTTTCCCTGCTGCACACCAAGGACAACTTTCAGCCCAAAAGCACAAACAACGATGGCTGGAGGGAAGAACAAGAAGGATGGGAGCTCACAACCTGGAGTTGGAATTGGACAATTCAACCCCAATGTGCAAATGGACCAAAACTTATAAAAATGTAAGACCTTGTGCATGACCAGTGAGACATTTTGTGACCATTTGGTGACCATTTTTGGGTCCATTCTGTGACAATTTTTTGACCATTTTGGGCCCATTTTGTGACCATATTGTGATCATTTTTGGGTCCATTTTGTGACCATTTTTGGATCCATTTTGGACCCATTTTGTGACCATTTTTGGGTCCATTCTGTGACAATTTTTTGACCATTTTGGGCCCATTTTGTGACCATTTTGTGATCATTTTTGGGTCCATTTTGTGACCATTTTTGGATCCATTTTGTGACCATTTTGTGCCCATTTTTGGGTCCATTCTGTGATCATTTTTGTGACCATTTTTGGATCCATTTTGGGCCCATTTTGTGACCATTTTGGGGTTCATTTTGTGACCATTTTGTGACCTTTTTTGTGACCATTTTTGGGTCCATTTTGGGCCCATTTTGTGCCCATTTTGGGGTTCATTTTGTGACCATTTTGTGACCATTTTTGGATCCATTTTGTGACCATTTCGGGCCCACCTTGGCTGTAGCCCTGGTCAGGCCCTGCCCAAGGCCTAGAGGCCCATCAAGAAATCTCTACTTTATTCTCCAGCTCTGCCCAGTCTCTGTTCCACGTCAGCCTTCCCGAGGCATCACATGGACCTTCCCTTGCACCCACCTCCCCTCCTCCAGCCCTGGGAACCGATAGTAAAGCAGGAAGGCTCTCTACCCCGTATTTACACTGGCGGGATTTGACTCCGTACTGGAAGCGGCACTGCTCGTCGGCATCGTAGGCCTGGCCCGGGGCCACCGTGGGGTAGATGAAATCCTGCCTGGGTGGAGCGTTGTTCAGGCACAATCCCATCCCGGAGCTGAAACCAGACAGGGAGAAGCAGAGCTCAGCAAGGCTGAGGGCAGATGCGGCCTGGCGGCGTTGTGCGCGTGGGATGTCCGATGGATGCGTGGGAACGGCGGGTTCCTCACCTTCCCAAGGCATCTTTTGAACCTGAAGAATTGGACATCCTCGGTTCTGTAAGCGTGACCCTCTGTGCCAAATTTAATTATACAGAGGAGGGTCAATCTTTAGTCGAGGATGTTTCTCCCTACCACTCTACATACAAAAATCTGATTAATTAGAGTAATTACACAGTTTTGCTTGGCTGCTCCAGGGGACAAATCTGGGTCTGCTCTGGGCAAGAGAAAGTGCTCTGAAATCCTTCCAGCTGTGTGCCCAGAGCTGGGAAGCACATCCTGGTCCCAAGGTAACTCTGGAAATGTTGATTTGAGGGTTCATAGAATCCTGGAATATCCTGAGCTGGATCCCTTAGGGATCATCAATCCAGCCCCTGTCCCTGCACAGACACCCCAACAATCCCACCCTGAGCATCCCTGAGAGTGGTGTCCAAACGCTCCTGCAGCTCTGGCAGCCTCGGGGCTGGGACCATTCCCTGGGGAGCCTGGGCAGTGCCCAGCACCCTCGGGGGGAAGAACCTTTCCCTGAGCTCCATCCCAAGGCCTGGCACAGCTCCAGCCCCTGGTTGTCCCCATGGCAGAGTGCAGGCAGCTGTGTCCAGCACCCTTGGGTGGGCAGTGGCTGGGCAGAGGAGCTGCTCCCCCATCCAGCCATGAAGCCCCAGCTGAAAGCAACCAGAGCCTCTCTCCAAGCCTGACCTGCTTGCCAGAGCTTTGTAGGATCCTCCAAATCGGGCCAGAAACGCCTTTCCCTCCCCTTTCCTCGCTGCTCTCTGAGCTCCCCCTAAATCACGGCTGCTCCACCCATCACCGCATCACCCCCAGCCCCAAACCCTGCACACACCACGTCCCACTGGACGCTCCTGGAGCCCGGGGTGGCCAGCACGGAGCACGAGGAGCGGGGCTGAACTCTCCAGCCTCCCCCAGGCCTGCCAGGAGCTCGGGGTCAGCAGAGGACGAGGCAGGCGGCCGTGCCACGTGCCTCGCTTCCTGCACGGCCAGCGGTCACCGGCGTGGGGACAGGCCTGGCCGTGGCCACGCTGCAGCTGCCAGATGTGGGATTTGTGGGATTTGCTGCCGAGCCACGAGGTTTGGCCGGGCCTTGCAGGACGGAGGGAGCCCCTCGGGGAGGAGCCGTGCCTGCTCCTCTGGCTGCCTTCCAGAAGCTGAGCTCTGCTCTTCAGACTCCCTGGGGGCTTCCCTCGGCATTGACCCCACACTTGTGCTGCTTCCAGTCATCCCTCAAACCCTGCCCAGTCCTTCCTTTAGGAAGTGCCATTGTCCTACAAAAGCCCTCACCAAAATGGATCCCTTGGATTGCTTTGGGATGGAATCCCAGGGGCTGCCTGAACTCTGCACAAGGGTTTGACTCAGGCACAGTGAGAGCCTTGAAACTCTGGGATTTAGGAGCCTAAATCATGGTTTGGGTTGGGAGGGACCTTAAAACTCATCTCATTCCACCCTGTGCCATGGCAGGGACACCTCCCACTGTCCCAGGCTGCTCCAAGCCCTGTCCAGCCTGGCCTTGGGCACTGGCAGGGATCCTGTGCCAGGGCCTGCCTACCCTCACAACAGAGAAATTCCTCCTAACATCCAATCTAACCTGCTCTCCTTCAGTTTGCATCCATCCCCCCTTGTCCTGCCCCTTCTCCTGAATCCTAAAGGTGCTTTGCAAGAAAAAGAAAACCAAAATCTTTTCCCTGCTTTGCTCATTCACTAAAAATTCCTCCTCCTCACTGCCTGCACCGTGCAGACCCAACCCTGTCCCCAGGCCCTTCTTCCCCACCACACCAACCCTTCTCTGCGACTCCTGGCTGGACTGCAGAACCAGCCAAATGCCTCCAGGGGAGACTGATCCGTTTGTGAAGTTTTTGGACATGAGAAACCCAAATAAAGCTCTCCCAGCCACAACATAAACGGCTTTAGATGTCCAACAGGCAGGAAAACCCCTGGGAAGTCAAAAGGAAGGAAAGAGCGCGGCTCCGGCGACAGGATGAGGCGCTGGAAGACAGAACAGGAGGTGCTGGGGGGATCTGGGGGCTTTGCTGTGGCTTTACCCTGGACTGCGGGAGGCTGGAGGAAGGGCAGGGAGGGGTGGGTTCCTTACTCCAGGAAGCTGGTGATGTAATCCCTGCTGCAGGTGGACCACACGAAGGGGTTCGTCTTCATGGTGATGTGGGCAGCCATCAGCTTGGCCGTCTCCTGCCCCCGCGAGCCGCAGCTGTTGCCCACGCCGTCGTGGTTCATGCCGAACCTGGGAACCACCGCGGGGCACAGAGAGAGGTCAGCTGGGCTTGGGCGCGCCCGGATCACCCCCAGGGAGGGTTTCCAGGCGCCGCCGGCAGGAACGGAGCCGCGGGAGCCGCACTCACGTGTGGCCGATCTCGTGGGCGATGGTGAAGGCGGTGGCCAGCCCGATGTCCTCGTTGATGCTGCAGCTCCGCTCCCGCTCGCACATCCCACCCACGGGGGCCAGGCCTGGGCAGGGGACGGAGGCGTCACACACAGGGCCACCACAGGGCCACCACGGGGGACACGGGGGTGTTTGGGCGTGGGAAATGGAAAAGCGGAGGGGTTTCAGAGCGCTGCGTGGATGGAGGTTTGAAACAGAGCTGAGCTTCAGGCCGGGAAATATTTGGGGCAGAGGAAGATTTTGAGCGGTAAAAAATATAAAGCAAGCGACTGTTGTAGGCTGTAAGGTGCATGTGTGGTGTTTAGTGATTAAGTAGATGTTTGTAAGCTTTTAGCATCGGTCTGTTGGCTAAAAAGCTTTTAAAAGGCCTTGTAACAAAGAGAACTTTGGCTTCTGTTGTTAGGGTGGGAGTTTTACCATCTTTATGTCTCTGCCTTCACTGAGACTGGTAATGAAATAAAAAACTCATGGAACACCTCTCGGTCTCCCTGTCCTGTTGTTAGAGATTAGACCCAACATTTGGGGACTGCCAAATGTGTGACACTGAGCACAACCATTGCGCTGGGCTTTGGGACGGACTCAGGGCTCTCACGGGACGTGGTCACTCAGCACTGAGGGTGAATTAACAGTGACAGGCTCAGAAATGCTAAGAAAGGCTCAAAATCCTCTGAATTTTGTACCCAAACGGTGCAGAGGGGAGCAGACCTCGGCATGACCCTGGTGGGGGAATCTCAGATGGGCTGCAGCAGCTCTGGGGAACCCAAACCCCGCCAGGGAGAGCTGAGCAGGCCAGGATCCAACCTTGGTTGTGCCTGGCTCCCACCAGGAATCCAGCACGGCTCGTTTGGAGGAGTAGACGATGCTGAAATTCCCCCTGAATTGTGACAGCGATTTCTCTCTGCCCAGCACAAACTGGGAAGGGCCTGGCTGTGCCCTGGAATGGTCTGAGCCACGCCAGCACCCCCAGCCTCAGCCTCCCTCCCAGGCTCCTCCTCCGCAGCCGTGCCAGGTCAGGGATGCAGAGCTCTCCCCTTTGCACCGCAGGGATTGACCCAGAGCAGAAATCCCTCCCTGCCTGCCCAGGCTGCACCAGGGAGAGACAAACGAGCAGCCCAGAGAGGGCTGCAGGCTGCGGCTGTGTCTCGCCGTGTCAGTGAGGAATTCCTTTGGCAGTCGTCACAGAACAGTCAGATTTCTCCCTGCTCAGCCAGGAATGCTCCAGGGACAAGCCCTGAGTGCGAGTGGTTCTTGACCACCGGGCTGGAGCTGGCCCAGGGATGGAGCAGAGGAATGTCCCAGGGCTGCTGGTTCCACCTTCACAGAAAGGATGAGAGGCTGGAAAACACCGGTCTGGTCCTGGCCCTGCTGCTGGTGCTGGGGCAGGAGCTTCACCTTCACTGGGAAGGGGAATGGCACAGATGGAAAAGAATGGCACAGCTGGGAAGGATGGCAGAGGTGGAAAGGGAATGGCGCAGCTGCGAAATGGCACAAGTGGGAAGGGGAATGGCACAGCTGGAAAGGGAATGGCACAGCTGGGAAGGATGGCCGAGGTGGAAAAGGATGGCACATGTGGAAAGGATGGCAGAGGTGGGAAAAGGGAATGGCACAGGTGGGGAGGGAATGGCACAGCTGGAAAATGGGCTGGCACAGGTGGAAAACATGGCAGAGGTGGGAAAAGGGAACGGCACAGCTGGGAAGGGGAATGGCACAGATGGAAAAGAATGGCACAAGCGGGAAGGGGAATGACACATCTGGGAAAGGACGACACAGGTGGAAAGGATGGCAGAGGTGGGAAAGGATGGCAGAGGTGGAAAGGGAACGGAACAGCTGGAAAGGGAATGGCACGGGTGGAAAGGGATGGCAGAGGTGAGAAATGGAAATGGCACAGCTGGAAAAGGGAATGGCACAAGTGGGAAGGGGAATGGCACAGCTGGAAAATGGGCTGGCACAGGTGGAAGGGGATGGCACATGTGGAAAGGATGGCAGAGGTGGAAAAGGATGGCAGAGGTGGGAAAAGGGAACGGCAGAGGTGGCAAGGGGGAATGGCACAGCTGGGAACAGATGGCACAGCTGGGAAAGGATGGCAGAGCCCACCCTCATCACATTCCCAAAGTTCTGTGTGCTGCTGGCAGCTGCTGGGGCTGTGCCAGAGCTGAACTCACCCAGGGTGCCGCAGGGCTTGTTCTTGTAGATGCAAATGTCGTACCTGGGAAGGAGAGAAGGCAGCGTTAAGGACACTTCTGATTTGGGGGGTTTTTCATTTCACTGATGTGCTCACATCCAAAGCACTCCAAACCAGCCCGTGGAACATTTCTGGGATGGAAAGTACCAACGGTGACAGGGAGGACAACACTCACTTTGCCCAGGCTGAGATTCGCTGAGGGCTTTAATGACATCTCCCGTCCTTTAACTTGGGGCAGAGCTGAGCCAGGCCAGAAGTTTGGTTTTGATGAATTGTGGTGGTGGAGCATGAGCAGGGAAGGGAACAGAGCTGGGCAGGGTCTGGAGACCCAGGAGAGGCTGAGGGAGCTGGGAAGGGGCTCAGCCTGGAGAAAAGGAGGCTCAGGGGGCCCTTGTGGCTCTGGACAACTCCTGACAGGAGGGGACAGCCGGGGGGGTCAGGCTCTGCTCCCAGGGAACAGGGACAGGAGGAGAGGGAACGGCCTCAGCCTGGGCCAGGGGAGGTTTAGATCGGTTTTTAGGGAAAATTTCTTCATGGAAAGGATTATCAGTCATCAGAACGGGCTGCCCAGGGCAGCGGTGGAGTTGCCACTCCTGGAGGTGTTAAAAGCATGAGCAGATGTGGCACTTCAGGATGTGGTTTAGTGGGCAAGAGGATTCAGTCAAAGGTTGGACTTGATGATCTTGGAGGCCTTTTCCAGCCTTGGTGATTCCATCACTCAGCAGGGACAAGGTTATTCCAAACCTGGAGCCCTTTGGGTTTGGGTGGGTCCAGCTCTGCCCCCCAGCACTCTCGGAGCATCGGGCACAGGGGGCAGGGGACAGGGGGCAGGGGACAGGGCCAACCCCTGCTCTGTTAGCTCAGGTCTCTGGCAGGAAATTGTATCAATCAAACAGAGAAACACGAAATCCCAGCGTGGTTTGGGTTGGAAAAGACTTCAAAAATCATCTCATTCCACTCCCTGCCGTGGCAGGGACACCTTCCACCATCCCAGGGTGCTCCAAGCCCCACCCAGCCTGGCCTTGGGCACTGCCAGGGATCCAGGGGCATACGAAATTCTGATTAAAAACAAAATAAAAATAAGGAAAACATTTCAGTTTGAAATCATGTTCCGTTTCAAACCCCACTGTGGTTTTGTGAAAATGCTCAACTGATGTTTTTTATCTTTTTTTTTTTTTTTTTTTCCTTCAGTTCAGTTCTTTACTGAGAATTTTCCAAACAAATCCAGTTTGGGTTGATTTAAGGTGACTCTTCCCTCTGTTCCTGGCCTCGACTTCCAGGCACTGCATGAAGGAATCCACTGTTTGCACATCGTTAGCTGGGTACAAGGAAAGGTAAAACAAGGAGAGCAGAAACCTCCTCCAGATGGAAACGCAGCGTCCTCAAAATGGGAAGAGGTAGCAGCTCCAAATGAGAGCAGCTTGGGTTAGGGAGGGAATGGTCTCATTTCCTTGCAAAGAGAAACATTTGGGGTTTGCAAACCTGGGCTGAAAGGGGCCAGGCTGAGAGCTGGGGAGGGTGGGGGCAGTGGGGGGACCGGGGACAGCGGGGCTGGGCCACCCCAGAGCCAGGCTGGGGCTGCACAGGGGATTGTGACCCCAGAGCGGGTTTGGGGACACCCGTGGGCTGAGGATTGTGATCCCAGAGCGGGTTTGGGGACACCCATGGGCTGAGGATTGTGACCCCAGAGCAGGTTTGGGGACACCCGTGGGCTGAGGATTGTGACCCCAGAGCAGGTTTGGGGACACCCTTGGGGTGACAATTGTGACCCCAGAGCAGGTTTGGGGACACCCTTGGGGTGACAATTGTGACCCCAGAGCGGGTTTGGGGACACTCATGGGGAGAGGATTGTGACCCCAGAGCGGGTTTGGGGACACCCATGGGGAGGGGATTGTGACCCCAGAGCGGGTTTGGGGACACCCATGGGGAGGGGATTGTGACCCCAGAGCGGGTTTGGGAACACCCATGGGCTGAGGATTGTGACCCCAGAGCGGGTTTGGGGACACTCATGGGGAGAGGATTGTGACCCCAGAGTGGGTTTGGGGACACCCTTGGGGTGACAAATGTGACCCCAGAGCGGGTTTGGGGACACCCATGGGCTGAGGATTGTGACCCCAGAGCAGGTTTGGGGACACTCATGGGGTGACAATTGTGACCCCAGAGCGAGTTTGGGGACACTCATGGGGTGACAATTGTGACCCCAGAGCGAGTTTGGGGACACTCATGGGGTGACAATTGTGACCCCAGAGCGAGTTTGGGGACACTCATGGGGTGACAATTGTGACCCCAGAGCGGGTTTGGGGACACCCATGGGCTGAGGATTGTGACCCCAGAGCGGGTTTGGGGACACCCTTGGGGTGACAATTGTGACCCCAGAGCAGGTTTGGGGACACCCTTGGGGTGACAATTGTGACCCCAGAGCAGGTTTGGGGACACCCTTGGGGTGACAACTGTGACCCCAGAGCGAGTTTGGGGACACCCATGGGCTGAGGATTGTGATCCCAGAGCGGGTTTGGGGACACCCATGGGGAGAGGAATGAGGATTGTGACCCCGGAGCTGTTTTGGGGACACTGGGCAGAACCCCCCCGGCACCGCTCACCCCACAGACCCCTCCGGGATGAGGGTGGGCGATGAGAAGTGGCAGCACACGAGGGGTTAAGTGTGACACATTCCCGGGGATGGCTCCTGTCCCTCTGGCCCCTGGCACTCCCTGGAAGTGCCCAAACCCATCCCCTCCTCTCGGCAGGAAACCGAGCCAGTGCAAAACATTTGTTGCTTTGTTTTGAGCGAATGCCTTTAAAGCCTTCCGAGGCTCTGCTTTGACACGTCCCCGCAGGAGAAAAAAGCCCCGAGCTCAGCAAGATCTTATCGGGACACCGGGAATTTATTGGGGCCGGACGCGCCGGGCGCTGTCCAGGCTCCAGCGAGCGGCTCCGGGCTGGCTCAAACATCTGGAGGGAGGACGGAGGGCTCGGAGCCGGCCTTTGTATCCCACACGGGGAGGGAGGGCAGGAAAAAGCTGCACCCCCCTCGGGAGGGGGAAAATCTGGGGCTGAGGGGCCCTTTTGTCGCTCCTCTGCGGGGTCTCGTCCATGGGATGTTCCCGGTTCGTGCTGGAGCAGGAGAGCAGAGCAGGGATAAAGGGAGTGATCCCACCTGGAGGTTCCCCTCTCCAGCACTTTCATTTCCTGACTTTCTTCCGCTCCACGGGAGAGGGGAAAGGCACAAAATGATGTTGGATTTGCCTCTGGCCCCTCCCAGGATGTCTGGCCTCTGCCCAAGCAGGGATTGGTGGGCACTGGAGGGACAATCCTGGACACAGCCAGCAGCACTTGGGGAGCTCAGCATTCCCTGTGCTCTCCGTCCATCCAGCAGCCTCTGGCCTTCCAGCTGCTCTGCCATTCCTTCCACTGTCCCTGTCATCCTCTGTGCCCTGCTTCCTTCTGACCATCCATCCATCATCCATCCCTCCATCCATCCCTCTGCTCCATCCATGGATGCATCCATCCATCCATGGATCCATCCATGGATCCATCCATCCATCCATCCATCCATCCATCCATCATCCATCCATCATCCATCCATCCCTCCATCCATCCCTCCGCTCCATCCATCCATCCATCCATGCATCCATCCATCATCCATCCATCCCTCCATCCATCCATCCCTCCGCTCCATCCATGGATCCATCCATCCATCCATGGATCCATCCATGGATCCATCCATCCATGCATCCATCCATCATCCATCCATCCCTCCATCCATCCATCCATCCCTCAGCTCCATCCATGGATCCATCCCTCCATCCATCCATCCATCCATAGATCCATCCCTCCGTCCATCCCTCCATCCATCCATCCCTCCATCCATCCATCCATCCCTCCCCTCACCCCGCTCCTGTGCCTCTGCTGCCCCAGGCTCGAGCACACACCAGTTCTGATGAGTTTTTTCTTGTCCTGCCTATGGCAGCTCAGAGCCTTCACACAGATCTCGGGGTCTGAGCCAGCAACCAGGTGTCCCTGCAGTGACAGGAGCACAGGGACATCCAGGTGTCCCTGCAGTGACAGGAGCACAGGGACACCCATGTCCCAACTGCAGTGACAGAGGCACAGGGACATCCAGGTGTCCCTGCAGTGACAGGGGCACAGGGACATCCATGTGTCCCTGCAGTGACAGGGGCACAGGGACATCCATGTGTCCCTGCAGTGACAGGGGCACAGGGACATCCATGTGTCCCTGCAGTGACAGGAGCACAGGGACATCCAGGTGTCCCTGCAGTGACAGGGGCACAGGGACATCCAGGTGTCCCTGCAGTGACAGGGGCACAGGGACATCCAGGTGTCCCTGCAGTGACAGGGGCACAGGGACATCCAGGTGTCCCTGCAGTGACAGGGGCACAGGGACATCCATGTGTCCCTGCAGTGACAGGAGCACAGGGACATCCAGGTGTCCCTGCAGTGACAGGAGCACAGGGACATCCATGTCCCAACTGCAGTGACAGGGGCACAGGGACATCCAGGTGTCCCTGCAGAGACAGGAGCACAGGGACATCCATGTCCCAACTGCAGTGACAGGGGCACAGGGACATCCAGGTGTCCCTGCAGTGACAGAGGCACAGGGACATCCAGGTGTCCCTGCAGTGACAGGGGCACAGGGACATCCAGGTGTCCCTGAAGTGACAGGAGCACAGGGACATCCATGTCCCAACTGCAGTGACAGAGGCACAGGGACATCCATGTGTCCCTGCAGTGACAGGAGCACAGGGACATCCAGGTGTCCCTGCAGTGACAGGGGCACAGGGACACTGGCAGGGCAGAGCTGTTCCAAGGACAGAGCTCATCCCAACACAGTGGCACCCAAAATGAGCTGATCCCCATCCGGAGCCAGTCGTTGCCCTGAGGTCCTGCTGGAATCCTCCCCGTTTCAGAGCAGAGCCTGCCGGGGCTCCTCATCCCAGCAGGAAGCTCCAGGGTGGGATCCCACCTGGATCCAACGTTGCCTTTTGGGGCAGAAACGCCCCGTGGCTGCAAACTGAGCCCTGAGAGCTCAGCAAGGAGAGAGGGAAGAGTGGAGCGTGACAAAAAAAATGGAGTGGAGATTGATAACTGGAGTGGAGACTGATAACTGGAGTGGAGATTGATAACGAACTGGAGTGGAGATTGGTAACCCTAACAAACAGAACTGGAGAGTGATAAACTGAGCTGGAGGATGATAAACTGAGCTGGAGGATGATAAACTGAGCTGGAGGGTGCTAAACTGAGCTGGAGGGTGATAAACTGAGCTGGAGGGTGATAAAATGAGCTGGAGGGTGATAAACTGAGCTGGAGGGTGATAAACTGACCTGGAGGGTGATGACCACCTGAAGTGCAACGATCTGCACCCGCTGAGAGGCAGGAAGCCTTGGATGAGCCCTTGGGCAGAGCTGGGGCCAGGTGCCACCCGCAGGGACGGCGCTCACCTGGTGATGAGCACGGCGGTGTCGTGGTTGGCGATGCCGTTCTCCGGGATGGCGTTCCCGTTGCCATTCCTGTTCACGATGGATTTCTGCCACTTGCAGAAGCTGTCCAGGGATTTCCCGGCGTGGTGGTTGATCTCCAGCGTGGGCTGCAATGGAAGCAACAGGAGAATGTGCACCCAGGAGAGCTCTGGGGGGAGGCACTGACACCAGCAGAGCACTGACACCACTCCAGACACCCCCGATTCCCCATGGAGACCAGGGGAAAGCAAGAAAAGGGCGACTTTAGGGGAACTA